>NW_008991513.1:431484-457324 GCF_000313855.2 Musa acuminata subsp. malaccensis
CCGATTCTAAGATTACTTAAGATTAAGCGAGATGACGTTAAAGTAAATCTACAAAGGCAGTTTGCAGTTTATGATGAAAATCAGAATGCAAGCGCAAACTGAAATGCGACGTTCGTACGATAAAACCAGTTTACGTCTAAATGATAATTTTGAAGATACTGAACTTTGAGATATGTTTTATACGTGCGCAGAAGGCAGTTTGCAATTATGATTGAAATCAAGACGTAAACGTAAACTGAAATGTAATGATCGTACGAAAAAGCCGATTTACGTCTAAACGCAGATTCTGAAAGTTCTGAACTTAGAAATTCGTTCGTAAAAGCGCAGAAGGCAGTAGCTATTTAGGAGGTTTGTAGTAAAGTTAAAATGCTCAAAGTAAATGCAAACCGAGATTTAGAGTGGTTCGGTCAATCTTGACCTACTCCACTTTTGGCTTCCTCCACCGACGAGGTCACCGACGTCATCTAGAGGCCTTCCTTCAATAGGCGAAGGCCAACCACCCTTTTATAGTTTCACTCCTTTTGACGGGCTTAGGAGACAACCCTTACAGAAATTTTCTCTCCTCTCTTTACAACTCAAAAACTTTGAAGAACAGAGGGAGGAGAACTTTTGGCCTTTACAACAATTTTGAGCTCTAAGAATCACAGAAAGATATCAAGATTTCGAGTGTAAGTTGCTACCTTTCAGTGCTGAATGGGTGGGGTATTTATAGGCCCCAACCCAGTTCAAATTTGGAGCTCAAAACTGTCAATTCCCGGAATTCTGGGATCAGGCGGTTGCACCTCCTGACTGGGGCGGTTGCACCGCCTGGTAGAGCTCGAAGACTGAGCCTCTGGGCGGTGCCACCTCTGTCAGGGGCGGTTGCACCTCTCTGCCAGAGCTCGAAGACCGAGCTCAGGCGGTTGCACCTCCTAACTGGGGCGGTTGCACCGCCTGCCAGAGCTCGAAGACCGAGCTCAGGCGGTGCTACCTCCTGTCAGGAGAGGTTGCACCGCCTAGTCTCGCTTGGAGACTGAGCCCAGGCGGTTGCACCTCCTGGCTGGGGTGGTTGCACCGCCCAGTCTCCCATGGAGACTTAGCCCAGGCGGTGCTACCTCCTGGCTTGGGCGGTTGCACCTCCCACAGCAATCAGGGTCCGAATGGGTAGATCCATTCGGCCCAATATGAGTTTTTTAGGGGCCCAATTGCCCCAAGATTAAGCTAATGGGATCACCTCCCATTACCAACTTAATCATTGTGCTAACTATGATAAATCCTAAGACAATTTCTGCAGCTTGCTCCGGTGCGTCAATCGCTTCTTCCGGCGAGTTTCCGGCGAACTTCCGTCGATCATCCGATGAACCCTCGGTGATTCTCCTACGGACTTCCAGCAAACTCCTGGACTTGCGACGATCCACTTGGCGAGTTCCAATGAGCTTCTTTGGCAAGCTTATGGACTTCTCGGATTTGTTCCCGCAGAACCTCCGACGACTGTCCGAACTTCCGTCGAGCTCTCGAACTCCCAACGTGATCATTGTCATGACTCCGACGCAACTCCTACTGCATGTCTTACTTTCATCGTAGTTAATCCTACACACTTATCTCAACATATAGGTTAGATAACAAATGACAATTGACTTTATCATCAAAATCCGAGATTCAACAGCACCTGCGATGCAGATACCGATACCAGAGGAGCGTCGACCGTTCCTCCGAGCCTACGAAGGATGCCATCGATCGAGAAATCAAATGTGGAAAGAAGCCCTGTTGTTCCCTCGCTTCCTCCCAATTCTCAAAGACTCCTGTCAGATTCTCCCGGGGTGATCGAGGAGGGCTGCTCGCAGGCGATTTATATTTGGGTCTTTGGGCTTCCTAGCCATCGCCCCCTTTTATTGGGCTGGTCGATTAGGATTAAGGGCAAAAGAGGTAACTCACTTAAGGCAGCCCCTAGGGCTAGGGTTTGGAGCCCTATATAAGCATGTAACCTCCATCTCTTTGGGAATAAGATCTATATACAATTTCTATCATTTGACCGACTTCTAGGAGGGAGGAACTCTTTTAGTGTTCCAAGGGTTAATCTCCTCAAAGATCAATTTATATAGAATTCCTTTGGGGTTCTATCATTTGGTATCAAAGTAGCGATCTAACTGGTTTTGTTGTCATGCCTACCGCCCACCACCAGCCAAGCAATTCCCACAATTGCTCTTGACATCGCCATCTCCACTGTCATCTTCTACCATAGATTAAATATTATCGTCATCTCCAATTGCATCAGAGATATGGTATTCTCCTATCACCAATATTTTTTGCAGCTGTAATTTTTCTTTAAAAATATCAAGAGAAAGTCTTTTTATCTATCCCGTGCTGTGAATTCCTTTCGTTGTAACAGTTATCATCTTTGCGAATGAAGGATTGTTGCAGAAAATTTCAATCGCATATTGTTGCCTTTAAATCGTTCTATTTGCTATCCTTTTTGAACAAAATTTCTTATACGCTTCATAGATTGTCTTGGCTTCCATATGAGATTGATCTATTAAGGAATTCATCTCTAAAACGTTCTTGTGTTGTTGCAAATTTTCATCACAAATCGTTGAAATTTTTCGACGAGAATTCTACTATCGCAACTTGCACCGATTTCCTTGCTGTTATACGATTGAAATCTTATTGATCGAATTTGTCATCATTGCTATTATCTAAACTGAGATTTTGCTGTCAAATTCCCTCCTCAAATCTCTCAAATTTTGCTGGAAATTTCATCATGAAACTGAAATTTTTGACGAGAATTCTGCTATCGCAACTTGCACCGATTTCCTAGCTGTTATACTGCCGAAATCTTCTTGATCAAATTTGTCATCATTACTGTTATCTAAACCAAGATTTTGCTATCAAAATCCCTCCTCAAATCTCTCGATTTTTGCTAAAAATTTTGTCGTGAAACCGCTGTTTCTTCGACGACAATTTTGCTCTTACAAAACAGTCACAAAACAAGCCGAAGCCACAACCGCTTCATTCAATCAATATATGCCTTTAACCCGATAACAAAAGAGAGATCTTAACATTACAGATTTGGAGGCATATGCTATGACATCTGAGGAGGCAATCAATGTTAAATTTGAAGCCTTCGAGATGCGAATGAAGGATAAGATTCAGACTCTCTTTATCAAACTCAATTTAAGCCGACCACCGAGCCCGAAGAAATCAAATCAATGAGAGAGCTCTGACTGAAGAGATGACTTCCAAGAGAGGAAAGGTTCTATGACCGATCCCTACTATTCACACATGAGGGTGGACTTCCTTAGATGGGTAGAAGGAGATATGATTGGTTGGATCTCGCGCGCGGAGCGATATTTTTGGTACCACAAAACCGTGGACGCATCTATGGTAGAAATTATGGCTATATATCTTGAAGGGGATGCCATACAGTGGTTTGACTGGTTTGAACACACTCGTGGAGTCCTTTCATAGCGACATATCAAAGGACTGCTGATCCGTTTCAGACTAACTGATTACGAGAACATTGACGGACAACTAGCAAAGATCTGACAAACCTCCACCATTCAGGAGTACCAAACCATGTTTGAAAGGTTATCTAATCAGACTCATGATTAGTTTGAAAAACAGCTATTGAAGATCTTCATTGAGGCTTGAAATCGGAGATCCGGGGAGAAGTTAAAGCATGACAACCGTACACGCTTATGACAACCATCTCTTTTGCACGACTTCAAGATGAGTGATTGAATAATGAAGCCCGGAGAACTAGGGTCGCTCCCTGACCAGCAATATCAAAGCCCTCAACCCCCCTATTATCAGTCGAGCCCCTGCACCAAAAAGGTTGACAAGAGAAGAGCTTCGGGAGCGATCTACGAAGGGGTTATATTGGAATTACGATGAGCCATGGAGCTGCGAGCATCACTGTAAAAAAGGGAGACTTCTTATGATTGAACCAAGAGAAGAAGAGGCCATTGAACATCCAGAAGAGAGCCTTGAACATGAAGAAGAAGATGCGGAAGAAGAGCCACAATCGACCGACTTTATGGTACATGCGCTAGCCGACTACTCAAAACCGCGAACGATGAAAGTTGGAGGCCTTCTCAAACAACTACCGATCACTATTCTCATCGACACGGGTAGCACTAATAACTTCCTAAACGGTAAGGTTGGTGCTCGGATGGTGTTCCACATCGAATGTTGCAGTAGGTTCGACGCAAATGTCACCGACGACAGAATCCTAAAGTGTGACCAAAGATGCCCATAGGTGAAACTATTACTACAAGACCAAGAAATTATCGTCAACTTCTTCCTCCTACCAATTGATGATTATGAGGCTATGCTTGGCATAGAATGACTGACGATGCTATGTGACGTCTCTTAAAACTTTTTCAAATTAATTATGAAATTCTACTATAAAGGCAAACAGATCATCCTACGCGGGAAGCGCGAAAACAATGTAACCACCGTTTCAACCCAACGAATGGAGAAAGTTTTATACAAGGTAAATGGTGGCTTTTTGATGCATCTCCAGTTGTCACCAGAGGGGAAGAAAATAGAAATTGAAGATCAAATCTTGCTCAATTGCTTGCTGAATTTGTCGACATTTTTGCTGAACTGCACGGTCTTCCTCTTACTCGGCAACATGACCATCAGATTCCAATTCTTCCAGGCAAATCACTAGTGAACACTTGGCTGTACCATTATCCTCACCTCCATAAAGATGAAATTGAAAAGAGAGATGCTTGAGACGGGGGTGATTCGACCAAGTTGCAGCCCCTATTCCTCACTAGTGCTACTTGTACGCAAGAAGGATGAAACTTGGTAGATGTGCATCGACTACCGAGCTTTAAATTGCATCACCATTAAGGATAAGTACTCAATTCCAATGGTGGATGAACTTTTTGATGAGTTAAAAGTGCTAGTCATAGGTGCCGAGCAAGCTAATCACGTGAGTGATGGCACGTGTGACTTGATACAGAATCTTTTTGCTTATTATATTTTGGCGTATATCACTTTATAACTATTGCATATATGCATATATATATTGTGATGTCCTTGGATTTGTGCAATGTGAATCGGATCGTGATGAGATCATGATAATGAGATCGATTCACCTTTAAATACATATCCTAAATAATCCCGGTCATATGTTACTCGAGAGGGATATCGTGATAACCGGATAGACTGGTGTGCTGTATACCCGTCCATATGATGGATGCAGCTGGTCTCATAGCTGCTCGTGTAGGGACACTAGGGATACAGTACATGTGCTCATTGGAGAATGAGTTCACTGATTGATCCGCTTACGAAATGCTGGATGGTTGATGATGCCTTATTGTCAGACAGCGATTCCGTAGTCCTAGTGGTATATCCGGTCCTTAGACTTGAGACACCAAGGATGTCCTGTATGAGTGCTACACTCTTTGATACCAGACTTATAGGTTTGGTTATCCCAGATCTAGTACAGTTGGTCATTGGGAGTGGTAGTTGACCTTATGAGGGCTATTGAGTGTCGATAGAGGATCATCCAGTCTTTGGGATATTAGATGGATGAGGGACTATAGGTACATGGTAACTGAGGACAGACAGGTCCAATGGATTTGATTCTCCTGTATCGTCTGGGGACTACGGCGTAGTGGCCTAGTACGTCCGTAGTTGATGAGTCAAGTGAATTATTACAGAGATAATAATTCATTGAGTTAGAAGGAATTCTGACAGGTATGACTCACGGCCAGCTCGATATTGGGCCTAGAGGGTCACACACATATGGTAGGCATTGCGATGAGTAGAGGTTCGGATATGAGATATCCGATGGAGCCCTTGTCTTATTGGATGTAGATCCAATACCCACTAAGGGAGGACCCATTAGGGTTTGACAAGGGACCTCTATAAATAGGAGGAATTCAGAGCCTCATAAGCTAGAGCCTTTGCTTGCCTCTCCTATTCTCCTCTCCCTCTCCACCTAAGAGCAGGCCTAGAGTTTTGAGGAGCGTCGTCGCAGCCCTACTGTGTGGATCACCGCTAGAGAGGAGGACGGTTGACCTCCTTCACCCTCTCCTAAGGATCTGCAAGGAAATAGGGATATACGATCTCCCTATGTAACACAATCTATTCTATACGTAGTTTTAAGTTTCGCGGATTTTGCGCATCAATCTTCGCACGATGACGAACATCTCTTTGGGAATCGGGGATTTTGTTTTCTTGTTCTTCCACTGCGCATGTGATGTCGCCCCAAGATTTCCCAACAAAAAGGAGCTCAAGTCTTTACGAAGTTGTACCTCCGATCCGGTTACCACCAAATTCGGGTATATGAAGACGACATTCCAAAAACTGCATTTCGCACACATAACGACCATTATGAATTCTTGGTAATGCTTTTTGGACTCACTAATACTCCTTCAACCTTCCAAAGTCTCATGAATGATATTTTTTGGAGCTTTCTTCGTAAATTTATGATGGTATTTTTGATGAAATTCTCATTTACAACCCTTCTCTTGAGACTCACTTTCAGCACTTGTGGGTTGTTTTGACAATCCTTTCGGATAATACTTTTTTTGTTAAACAACCAAAGTGTAGCTTTCTCTAGCAAAAAGTATAGTACCTTGGGCACATAATATCAAGAGGAGTGGCGGTAGACCCAATAAAACTTGAAGCAATGTAGGGTTGGCCGAAACCTACAAACGTGAAATTACTGTGCGGGTTCCTTGGACTAACGGACTACTACCGAAAATTTACGAAGGACTATGGGAAGATCAGTGCACCCCTCACTTCTCTATGAAAAAAAGATGTCTTCCAATGGTCGGAGAAAGCCTTTGCTGCCTTCGATAAACTTAAGGCAGCAATGATGACGATGCTGGTGCTAGCACTACCAGATTTCAGCCGACCATTCATCATTGAGGCCGACGCATCTAGAGTCGGAATTGGAGCCATTCTCATGAAAGATGGTTGACCTCTTGCATACACCAGCAAGGCGTTATCTCCCTCCCATAAAAAAATGTCAATATATGATAAGGAGATGCTCGCCATTGTGCATGCAGTAATGAGGTGGAGACCTTACCTGATTGGTTGGCGATTTCAAATTAAAACCGACTATAAAAGCCTCAAATACTTTTTGGAGCAGAAGATATCATCCCCTGAGCAGCAAAAATAGGTAACCAACTTCTGGGATTTAATTATGAAATTATTTATAAAAAAGGGAAAGAAAACGTTGTTGCAAATGCACTCTCACGGCTACTTAAGCAAGCTAAAATTTCAGTCATCTCCCTTCCTACCACCGGCTTCCTCGAGGACATTAG
Source organism: Musa acuminata subsp. malaccensis (assembly GCF_000313855.2). NCBI lineage: Eukaryota > Viridiplantae > Streptophyta > Magnoliopsida > Zingiberales > Musaceae > Musa > Musa acuminata. Next base: position 438,750 of record NW_008991513.1, read on the forward strand.
GGAGGAATGGAAAAATGATCCAGAGATCAGCAACATCATAAAAAAATTAGAGGATCCAAGCGCAATAGCTCACTATACTTGGGATTCGAGAGATCTACGCTATAAAGGTTGCATTGTGCTTATACCCGACTCCCCTTACATCAAAATTATCTTGCACGAAATGCACTCCACACCTTCCGCAGGGCACTCCGGATTTCTAAGAACCTACAAAAGAGTGTAGCAAAATTTTTATTGGAGAGGGATGAAAAAAATTATTTCTGAATATATGGCACAATGTAATGTATGTCAACAGCAAAATGGTGAAACAGTGACGAGTCCAAGAAAGCTACAACTACTACCCATATCGGACTCGGTGTGGACTAACATCTCCATGGACTTCATCGAAGGGCTACCATATTCTAAAGGTAAAAGCACAATCCTTATGGTGGTTGATCAATTTACGAAATATGCTCATTTTTGTGCTATACGAAATCCCTACACTATTGCTAGCATTACTCAGATTTTCATAGAAAATATTGTTAAACTGTATGGGATGCCAATGTCCATTGTAAGTGATCATGGCAGGATATTCACTAGTAAATTTTGGACCGAGTTATTTCAATTACAGGGCATCAAACTTAAGATGAGCACAACATATCATCCACAAACTAACGGCCAAACAAAGGTGGTGAATGGGTGTTTGGAGACGTACCTTCGGTGTTTTGCTAGTGATCGGCCAAAGGAATGGGCAAAATGGCTACCCTGGATCGAATGATGGTATAATACTATATATCATTCATCTACAAAATATGTCCCATATGAAGCACTATATGGTCGGTCGGTCGGCCCCTGTGATTCCAAAGTATGTAATTGACTTGGCCAAGGTAGATCAGGTCGACCAAGATTTAATTGACAGGGACAAACTCCTATAACTGCTAAAGGATAATCTCTCTACCGCTCAAGCTAAAATGAAGCAACAAGCCGACACACGACGAAGCGAAAGAGAATTTTTAGTAGGAGATTGGGTTTATCTTCGCCTACAACCATACAAACAACTCTCCATCAACACATAAGCCTCCATGAAGCTATCCCCACATTTTTATGAGCCCTATTAGATCACAGAGCATATTGGAGCCGTGGCATACAGACTTAAATTGTCTGAGGATGTCAAAATTCACCTAGTCTTCCATGTGTCATGCTTGAAGCCTAAGTTAGGAGAGCACGAGCCACCCTAGATCCAATTGCCCAATACTATTGATAATGGAGATATTCAAGTCCAACCACAAGTCATCCTCGACCACATAATCATGATGCGTTGTTGACGTCCCTCTATCGAAGTACTAGTGCATTATAATAATTTACCACTCGAAGATGCTACATGAAAATCATATGAGGAGCTGAAGACCCGGTTCCCTAGGTTCATAAAACCTCAACCTTGAGGATAAGATTGATTTGGATTGGATAAGCTTGATATGACCCTAGTAGGGTTGAGTTATACTTAACCAAGAAGCAGCTAATAAAGTCATGTGAGATTATAATAAACCCCACCTAGTCGTCTCTATCATATAAAGAAGAGTGACTAAGGTTTATATTTGGGTATTTGGGCTTCCTAACCACTGCCCCTTTTTACTGGGCTAGTCGGTTAGGGTTAAGGGCAAAAAGAATAACTCACTTAGGAAGTAGCCCCCTAGGGCTAGGGTTTGACGCCCTATATAAGCATATAGCCTCCATCTCTTTGGGAATAAGATCTGTTTACAATTACATTCATTTGGTCGACTTCTAGGAAGGAGGAACCCCTATAATGTTCCAAGAGTTGATCCCCCTCAAAAATCAATCTACGTATAATTTCTCTGGGGTTCTATCACCTACTTATGCACATACATTGATATTGCTTGTTTCTGGGGTTCTATCACCTACGCACATACAAGAAAACATCGATTCCTTCTTGAATGGTGAAGACATGCGCCATCGAAGGGTTATCGATTTGAAACAAAATTACAATGTTATAACTGCGGATCTATAACTTCTATGAAGTTCACCTCATCATAAGTAAATGGAATGGATGTACCAGAAAAAAAACAATAATGCACATATGAGTGCTACTCGTTTCTCTTCCTCTTGTACTGATAAAAATTCACAGAAATATGGAGAAAATGGTAGGTTTTGGGGGAATCATTATAATGAAATATTCTGCAGGAGAAACCTTGGAAGGCCTATTTTCTGTCCTGTTATCTTGACATCGTCTTGCACTTGTTTCCTATACTCTCCGAAGGTGAAATCCTTGTAGATGGAGGGTTTCTTGCAGCTCCCAATGGTGGATTCATATGATGGGCACAGAAAGTAAGCTATGGAATACCTGTCCCTCTTCGAGTTGATCAAAACTTTGTGCTCCACGCTTTTGTAGACATCATTGCTCCATGCCTACACACAGTCATTGAATTCGAAGTCGGTAAAATTCATGTCGTAAAACGTTTATATTCAGAAGATATCATGACGAAGAACAAAATCCTTTTCATGGCTTATAGTAATGCATCCGTAATAGACCTCCTGATGCAAGCCTTTCAACCTGTTCATTCAGGTTGAAAGGCAAAGTATTAAGATCAAGTTTGGCATTTGTATGATTAAGATCAAGTGGAAGTAGACGTCAGCTAATTCAAAATGTCAAACTTGAACAGTAAGAAAAGGTAGCGGACACTACACTCTGAGTCCACTAGGACTGACAGGTTGATACCTGGAAAAGGTCTCCAATGTTGACAATAAGCGCATCCGGATTTGGTTTTACAGCAACCCACTTGGAATCCTTCATCAGCTGCAGTCCCCCAACTTGATCTTGATAGAGGATTGTGAGGAAGTCACTGTCAGTGTGAGGCATCAACCCAAAGATCTCAGCGGAGAAAGGGCATGGCGGATAATGATTCAGGCGGAGAAAGCATGTGCTTTTGTTGCAGCTCTCCGGGAATCCCCGACTGTCGTAGCCCAAACTCTCTGCTAACGCTCCAGCTAGTGTAGTTGCGAGCTCAGACATTGCTGCAGCAAGCTTCTCCATGGCATCCCTGCATTGCCAAGAGTCTAAGAGTGGGAGAAGAACTAGGAGAAACATTGAATGGGTATTTTGGACATTTTAATGAGTTTGAAGCCGAACAGTTGTTAAGGTGCATCTTCTCAAAGAATGTCGTAAGAGGCTAATGGCAAAGTACCTCAGAGAACTGAATTCCCCATAGCAACTACCCTTCTCTGAGATCTTTACAAGAGGAACATGGAAGGCTTCTGACCAAGAGAACTGATGAAGAGATGTGGCTGTCGGAGTTCCCCACCTGTAAGAGTCATTGAGGAGCCTTGAACGTGCCTTCTTCTCGAATGGCAACGCAAACAACTTGATTTGCTCCCTCCACATCTCTTCAAGGAGCTCCCGACTGATCCCATGGTTCAACACCTGGAAGAAACCCCACTCCGTGGACGCTTTAGCAATGGCTTCCACACACGCATGCCTCTCCTCTTCATTGCAGCTCCTCAGACCCCTCAAGTCAATCATCGGAAGCTCGCATTCTGCAATCACTTCACAGTCTTGATCATGCTGGCGCAGCTCAGCTTGCGTAGACTTGTAAGACAGTTCCTGGTAGCTATCAGCCAAAGGTGGATCACAGACACAGTCTCGGGCTTTCATGGCTTTTGTTGATGGGAGAAGTATCTGATGAGTGGGTTTCACTGGGTTTCTCCTTGTATCGACACAGTCGCTTTATATAGGTGTCAAAGGCATGCCTTGGAGCTGAGGTCTGAGTGGAAGAAACTCTTACGGAAAAGGCAGAACGCAAGAGAGAGACAACAATATGAAGCCCAGGGCCTTGACACTTGGCAAAACTAGAGCATGTTGGTGGTGCAGGCTTCCTTGCGAATCTTACACTTCAACTACTTTGTTGACTGTGAAGAGAGAGAAGCAAGCGTGCATGAATGCTTTTTCCAAGGCGTGTAAGATACTACTAGTGGGTCTTATTTTTCTCGAATCCAGTGGGGCTTAGTCGGATTTGGTAGTAGTTTATGCCTCTCAGCTCAGGCATACTGTGATCAGGTGCGATTCTCCACGTCAGAAAGGTGGGTTTCCACATATCTATATCTACTCCAAAGTTTGGCTTTGCTCCATAGATTAATCCTCCATTTTCTCTACTACAGAAGCAGTTGGCTTCAGTATCAGAATTCTGATGTCAGAACGTTCTTTATCTCCTAATCTGTGTGCTTGTTGAACAGCCCTTGTTAGAAGAATGCAACAAGAATCTTCAAAAATTGCTTAAAGCCGGAAAAAAGCTGCTGCCTACTGCTTGTTAATTACTGTTCAAAATTTGGAGAGGGAATATGGACTGAATCCTCACGCAATCTCGGGCAGGACTTCTTGTCGCCTGCCTCCTTAAAGCTTCAGTCAATGCATCTTTATTAGCTATCAAATCCACTCTGAAACATTGCAGATCTTTGAAGGGGATGGATGGCAGATTCTGGAAGACAACAGAAGGGAAAAAGAGTGCATTGAAGACCTGAAATGGGCGGCAGGCCGACTATTTAGCGCATGTGATTCTCTGAGAAAGGTGCTTGATATCCAGGACAAAAAAATATTTACTTCTCGTATGTGCTCTCTTGGATCAGCAGAACTTTCAACCAGTCGCTGTGTTTGGATTATTATCAGTTTCAACAAAAAGGTCAAAGGGTTCACACTCTCGAACCATTTCTTTATCGGAGCAAGCAGTGGAAGTCCAAATCGTCAGAACATGCGATGTTTCCTTCTGAGAGGGAGAGAGAGGGAGACCTTTTGAATGGAATATAAAGGTCAGAGACATGTGAGTGTTCTTGAAACGCTGAAGCTGTTCCTCCGGCAACAAAGTCAGGCTTCTATCCACTGATCAGAAATGAACATGGATACCTAGTCAATCCTCAAAAGAGTGAGTATGTAGGCCACTAACTCAAGAACATGTGGTCTTGTCGAGTCGGTTGAATTAATAAGATCACTCACAGGTCACCATTTCCAGGGGGCTCACACTGTCGAAGACGAAGTTTTCTTCCTGGATCAATGACAGTAGGCCTAAAGCCGCACCGGAAAGACCACTGATAAATACTGGCTGCTATATATATATATATATATATATATATAGTTTCAGGTACCTCATGTGGCTTTTTTGGCTACAAGACGACGAGAGTTGGACGGCAACATGGTGTTTACGTGTGCTTGTTCCCCTTGTTAATCACAACCTATAGCATATACTCGTAGACGGCAAGTTGGTCTGTTGTAAGCATGTACCAATCATGTTACAGCAGTATTCAATATCATGAGCAATCAGATTAATCAATTGGAAGATAAAGACTGTAGTTCCGTCTCAGAACCGCTCATGCATCTTTCCCATATTTAATTAGCTCTCATCTAAAAGCTCTCTCTGTGCATGTACTTGTACCTTTCAAGGATCATAATATATGTGGGTTCCAGTGGCTACAAACTAGAGTGTGAGCTATTGTGATTAAACTGCTGAAGATTCTTTAATGACCAATGATGCAGCATTCTTGTTAATTTCTGCCTTAAAAGTATTTAGCTATCGATGGTTTTTTTTTTATAATGTTTTGTTCCATCTGCTCGTGATCGAAAGTTTGCAACCCCAGTGCAAAGATCCGAGTTCTTTAGGCTTGATAACTTTTCATTAAAGAAAGAATATATCTGTTAGTTAAAAAAATAAAAAAAATCTTGAAAGGTATCTTTTCCTTTCGATTTATTATATAAGAATCTCAACGTAGATATTTCATTTTGTATTCTGCTTTTCTCTATACACATTAAGAGTCTTTACCAAGACCATCTTGTCCATCCTTGTTCTTGTTTTCGTTTCATTAACTTCAAGCATGGAACCGTTTAGGGGCGACGACACTACCCTAGTAAGGAGCACTTATCTTACCAAGTTACTGATGGATGAATACTCAAAAATCAGTCGGAAGTTAACAGGTGATCAACTCCATCACCATTTATCTTGCCTTTCCTATATATCGCCTACTTCCATGTTAGTTTGTCTTTTCATGATCCTCTGTAGTGTATTACAATGCTACGTATAAAATATCAATTATGGTACGTTGAGGTTTCAAATGAAAAGTTCACAAGTATACAGAGCCGGAATAACTAATAGATGAAAAGAAATATCTCTACAGTTTCCTTTTTTCTATTAGATCCACTACAACATCTTTAATTACTATGTATAATAATAAAATATCATATAATTATGTATAGAACTATCGATACGTTTGTTCGAAAAACCGATGGTTATTTACGAAATAAATATGCAAGGACGAGAATATAGAGAGAAGGCTTCGTCTGTGAGACTAGAGAAAAGAAGAAAAATAAAAAAAAAGAGGAAGAAGAAGAGAGGAGGAAAAGAATGAAAAGTAAGAGATATCGAGAAGGAGAAAAAGGAAGAAAGGAAGGAAGCGAAAGAAAAAAAAAAAGAAGAAAAGAAATGAGAGGTGGTGGTTTCAAGCGCAGGACAGGGAGAGAAACAGAGAGAAAACAAAGAAAAAGAAAATTAAAAAAATAAGGAAAAATATATTAAGGACTCATTTTTTATCAAATGGATTCAGATCAAGTCTAGAAAAATTTAATAGGTATAATTTTAAAATATTTTATATTTTTATTAATTCGATTTATAGGGATTATAGATTAAGGAATCTTGATGTTCTTAATTAATTGGATGTTTATATCATGAAGGGAATAAAAAAATAAAAAAAAGAATGAAGTTGCAAAAATAAGGAAAGATCAAAATATATTGGTATTAACGGTATATGATATAGATAAATATTTGATGACTCCGTCTATTCTATTTTCAAAAGTATTAATGCATATATTTGATGTTCACAAATTACATATGATTTACATAATTTAGAAGTCATTTTAATTTAAAAGTATCATAAAAAGATTTAAATATTGATAGTTTGAACAAGTAGTTATTGTTTTACATGTATTTTTAAGTTATATTATCTGAATTTATATAAAAAATATCTATCTAGTATTATATTTGAAAATGATTTAAAAATAATAAATGATTTCATTAGTTTTGAATAAATATAAAAAAATAAATTATTTAAACTCTTAGTTCTATAAACTAATTAATATGTTACTTTTAGTGATATTGCTCGTGTGGGTAAAAATTAGTATTTATTCATAAATTAATTTCTTTTAAACTATGACATAAAGAGATATATATTACTTATACCATGGGGGTTAATAAATATAATTCTGGGCTTTGTCATGGGGATATTGTTAGGAACGAGTCGGCACTAAGAGGGGGGGGGGGGGGTGAATTAGTGCAGCGGTAAAAATTACGTCGTTTAGAAAAACCTTCGTACGATAAAATCTGATTTCTACGAAAACCGTTTCGGAAAGATCTTTAAATTAAAAGCATATGGAAGTACAGTTGATGTAAAGCAAGGAAGACAGTTCACAGTTAAGATAAATGGTAAAACAGAAATGCAAACCGATTTATAGTGGTTCGATCGTCATGACCTACATCCACTCCTCCGATTCCTCTTTTATCGAGGCCACCGGCATCCACTATCGATCTTCCTTTAATAGGCAAAGATCAACCTCCTTCTTAAACCCCTCTTCTCTTTTTATTGGGTTTAGGAGATAACCCTTACAAGCACACACACTCCTCTCTAAACAGAATTCTAAAGTTAGATCTAGAGGAGGGATTTCTCAAGTGATTTCTATAGTATTTTCTCTGTGCTTGTGTATGTTAACCAGGGATGAGAGGGGTATTTATAGGCTTCAAGTTGATTTAAACTTGAAGTTTAAAAAGGTCTCATCCTAGGTTTCTTGGGTACTAGCGGTACCATCGCCATTCCTGGGCGGTACTACCATCGCAGGATTTGCGGATGGGTGGTACCACCACCGAACAGGGGTACCGTTGGCAGCATTGCTGCCAGTGGTACCACTACCCAGCCTGGGTGGTACCACAGTCGGCCAGGGTTTCAACACCCTGTTTGGGCCTAGAATCAGGCCCAAACCAGCCCAACTTCGGGCCTAGTTGGCCCCTAACAGAGTTGATGGGATTACCTTCCAATCCCAACTCTAATTATGTGCTAACTATGATTTCTAAGATATATTCTAAGCAAGATAAGTCCGGTTTCTTCCAGTGAGCTTCTGACGATCTTTTGGCAAACTTCCGACGATCTCTCAGCAATGTTCCGGCGAACTCCTAGCAAGCTCTTGGACTTCACGATGATCTTCTTAGCGAGTTCCGATGAGCTTCTTTGGCAAGCTCTAGGACTGCTCAGTTAAATCTGGCAAAACTTCCGACGAACGTCCGGACTTCCGATGAACTCTCGAACTCCCAACAAAATCACGTTCTTGATTCCAAGACTTCATTTTGCTTTATGCCTTGCTATATAGTTAATCCTGCACATATAAAAACATACTTTGATCTAGACAATTATTACTAAGCATGAATTATATCGTCCGGTATGTCATTGGTCCATCGACGCTTTGTCCGATTCTTCAGCGCATCGTCCTCTCTTATGGGCTATTGCCCAATCAGCCAGTTGACCTCGCAACTTTAATATCCTTGGCGCAATATCCGCTCTTCTTGGCCCGATGCCTGAATCCATGACCCGAAGCCTTCTGTCGATATATCGACCAATCCTCCGGTGCGACGTCCAATCTTCTGACATGTTTCTCCGGCCTAACATGATTCATCATGCTTTAATTGTCTCTTCCTGATCGAAGCATCCCACGTCACTCAAAACACATATCAAATCATAAACACTTATCAATTGGTTTCATTATCAAAATTCGAGATTCAACAATCTCCCCCTTTTTTATGATGACAACCAATTGATGACGAAGTTAACCTTAACTCCTGGAGTTTAAACAAACTCTCCCTATCAGTATGTCATATTGATAAAACCTTGAATTCAAGCTGAATTCAAGTCATTGCAAATTTCATCATGAATATTTACAACTCGTAATCATGCATAACATGATTATACTTCTCCCCCTTTGTCATCAACAAAAAGGAGAAGTTCCAACTATCAAGTATTTGAGATATAAGTTCAAATCATTACATGAAAAACATAATATCAAGTTTTATCATTATGCAATTTGTAAGCTAGAAAATTTAGCAAGTGTTACATCATGCAAGCTATCAAGTTTTAGATATGCAAGGTAATAAGATAGCAAGTTTACAGCATATAAGTTAGCAAAAATTTCAAAAGCAAATGCAAGATAGCGATGTTCAAGATAGCAAGCTCTTTCTTCTCTTTTGAGAAGTGTCATTTTTGCTTCCTTTACAAAGTGGAAGCTAGTAAAATTTTACAACATTTTAAAATATGCAAGCTAGCAATTTTGAGATGTTCAAGAAAGCAACTCTTGCTTCTTGAAATATAAGTTTTGCTAGATGTGCAAGTTAACATTTTTTGCTTCTTGAGATAGGCAAGATAGCACTTCTTGATGATGTTTAAGATAGCAAGTTTTATATCATACAAGCTAGTGAATCTTAGACTATTTTAGAACATGCATAATCACTAAATCATCATAAATTTTAATGATGTGCAAAATTATAAATTTTGTAAGTTTGCATTTCAGCGTCTTGAGATTTGCAAGATAGCACTTCTTGCTTATCTTTTAAGATGAGCAAGCTAACAAGTTTGCTTCTTTTACAATGTGCAAGTTTCCAAATTTTGCATCTTGAGCTAGCAATTTTTCTCCCCCTTTATCATTGTAAAAAAGAAGCGAAGAATACAGTTTTGTATCTCTTTTTCCTTTTACAATAATTTTCAAATCATGACAAAGGATGAATAATCAAAAAATCAAGTTATGAATGTGAAAATAATTTTTCATCATAAATATTTTATCATTGCATGCATCAATATCATAAGTTGAAGTATTGCATGCATAATATCAAATCATCATTCATAATTACATTAATATTTTAATCATTATTTTAATATGTTTGTGCATCATTATGGTTTTAATTTACAACATGCACAATTTCAAAACTTTGCATATGGTATCCTTACTTCACGCATGACATAAATAAATCAATCATCATGGGCATATCATACATGATATTTACGCATTCATGATATATCATTTTGGCAACAAATCATAGTATTTCAAATCATGATGGTATCTAAATGTCAAATTATATTACATCCTATCATGCATGATCATAACTTCTCATTTGTTTACATAAATTCATGAGTATTTCATGCATAATTTCATATCATCACATAAAAAATATCAAGAGAATTTTGGTGATGAGATATACAAATCATGAAGATAAATTATGAATATCAAGAGATATATTATGATTCTTTTTAGTTAACACAAATAGCGAGAAGAAAGAATCATAGTAGATAATCTTGATTTATAAAAATAATTTTCAAATTATAATTCCGAGAAATCAAGAGAAACCATGATTCATTTTAACAAATCTCCTCTTAAATAAATAACGAAAAAAATTCTTAGGAAATCATTATATAGATAAAATTTATTCAATCTTGTAGGAGAACAAGATATTAATTCATGCATATAAAATCTCTTAATTCATTATGAATCATAAAAATTATAATTCTGAAAATTCATGATTCATCTAGAAAATTCTCCTTTTTAAATATTCAAAGAGAGATCTTAGGAGATCAAATAATAAAATATATTCAAATAAAATTTTAAGTCATGAATTTTGAAAAAGATATTCTCTTTAGTAAATCATAAAAGGAAACATAGGAGAAAAAGATTTCAATTCATGCATAAGAACTTTTATGATTCATATTGAAAATTTTCTCAAAATGCAAGAGAATAAAGAATAAGAAATCTTGATTCATAAAAGATTTCAAGTTATAAATCTTGAGAAATCAAGATCATGATTTCGATAAAACCCATTAAATTCAAACCATCAAAATCAATTTCATGGTTCACAAAATTCATAACATAAATAGATTCATGATTTTAAATTCAATAATATATTTTCGTTTTTATGTGTTTCATTTTAAGTGATTGATTTTATATAAGCATACTCAAGTTTTTTTCGTATGAAAACCATACATCAACATTTAAAACAGAAAGATAAAAAATCATCAAGATCAAAAAGTGTAACACATAATTCCAAAACATATGATTTCAAATTATTACCTCAAGTCATCATGCATAAAAATCATCAAGCATGATACAAATATTTATTTTCAAAACATTCATGCATACAAGCCAAAGAAAACATAAAGCATATTCATTAATCATGGTTTCATAGAGCATAAAGTAATTTCAAACAAAATTGAAAATCAATACGAAAATCATCAAGATATACATTATTTCTTCTTGAAAAACATAGATAGGATTATCGTTAGATTTAAATCTAACATTTTATTCCTTTAACATGAAACACATAATTTTCATTATCATTTTCAAAATTACTAGCATGATAAGCATGATCCTATTTTATTTTTACATTTTTTATTACATCATTAAACATATAAATTTTAAGAAAAATAATTAACTAAAGTAAAAATAACTCATTAAAAGCATCATGTAATTTTGAAATAAATTAAAGAAGTTTCGTTTGAGTTGTTTACCTCTTTATAGAAAGTCGTTAAGGCGTAGTTTGCCACCTCGCCTTTGTTGATTTTCTCCTTGTCTTCGGAGGAGCTTGATTCATCCCAAAGAGCTTCTTTCTTCTTGTGTTCATAACAAGTAGTTGCGTTCTTTTTAAGTTTATTTTTGTTCTTTAACTCTTGTTTTATGAACCTTTTAAATTTCATAGTGAGGAGTTCATGTTCACCATCACTTAAGCTTATGCTCGAGTAGTCTTCAATTATTCTAAGTCTGAAATCCTTCCTGTTCTTTGGAAGGTTGTTCTCGAGTTCCTTTTTTACCACATTGTTCATTTCATAGGTCATTAAAAACCTAATTAGTTCTTTGAGTGGAAGGTTGTTTAGGTTTTTAGCCTTTTGTATGGTAGTTACTTTTGAATCCCAATCTTTAGAAAGAGAACGTAAAATTTTGTTTACAAGTTCAAAATCCGAAAAACTTTTATCAAGTGATTTTAAACTATTGACGACATCCATAAAATAGGTGTACATGTCAACAACGGTTTCACTTGGTTTCGTATGAAACAATTCGAAATCATATATTAAAAGATTAATCTTTGAAACTTTTAATCTACTAGTGCCTTCGTACGTGGTTTCAAGAATGTGCCAAATATCGAAAGTCGTTTTGCACATAAAAACCCGATTGAATTCGTTTTTGTCTAAGGCATAAAATGGAGCATTCATAGCTCTAGCATTTAAAGAAAACGTCTTCTTCTCCAAATCATTTCAATCGTTCATTGGAAGAGAAGACCTTTGAAATATGTTTTCGACCATATTCCATAAATTTAAATCAATCGAAAGCAAGAAAACTCTCATTCGAGTTTTTCAATAAGTGTAGTATGTCCCATTGAAAAAGGGAGGATGAATGAGAGAAACTCCATTTTGAAAACGGAAATGAGCCATTTCTCTTATGTGTTAAACCAAATGAGAAATACGAGGCTCTGATACAAACTGTTAGGAACGAGTCGACACTAAGAGGGGAGGTGAATTAGTGCAGCGGTAAAAATTATGTCGGTTAGAAAAACCTTCGTACGATATGTTAGTTTGGCAAGTCCCACATAGTCTCACATCAGGAAAATCAAGTTTGGTATCTCCTGTTTAAACTATAAATAAGGGCTTGGGCTTTGAAGTCAAATGCACCATAAGAAAACCTAATTGTTTGCTTTAGGCTTTTCTTGTTTAGTAGTTTCAGGTGTTTTATGACCTAGGAACATCTTCCTAAGGCATTTGTAATTGTCCCTTTTATTGTAGTGATTTGTTCCTCCTTCGTCCGTGGATGTAGGTCAATTGACCGAACCACGTAAATCTGGTGTTCTTGTCACTTTTATTTTTTTTCTTTATTATCTTTATTGGGTTGCCAAATTACCATTTGGTATATTTTCTAGGGGCTAGCTCTAACAAACTGGTATCAGAGCCTGGTTTCGGGATCTTTTGGCAACGATGACAATAACAAAGATCGTTGTCGAGAAATTCGATAGAAATGTCAACTTTGGCATGTGGCAACTCAAGATGGAGGCCATTCTGGTTCAAGACAGAGTTGATTTAGTACTACAGGGAGCTGAGAACATTCCAAATGGTATGTCAAAGGAAGATCTTGAGGGTATGGATAAGAAGGCCCGATCAAGCATTATTCTAAATCTCTCTGACGAGGTTTTACGGGAGGTAGCTACGGAGACTACGACTAAGAGCTTGTGGGATAAGCTTAAAGCCTTGTATATGAAGAGGACAGTGGAGAATCATCTCTACTTGAAGCAGAGTTTGTATATGCTTCGGATGATTGAAGGTACATCTATACTCTTACATCTTAATAAATTTGATTCCTTAGTTATGGATTTGGAGAATATAGATGCAAAAATTGATGATGAGGATAAGGCCCCGTTACTTTTGTGTTCTCTTCCCAAATCTTTTAAGCATTTTCGTGATACTATGATTTATGGAAAAGAAACAATTTCGTATCAGGAAATTAAATCTACACTAAAATCTAAGGAGTAGAGAGACAGGGATATCACTAGGGAAAGTAGAGGGAATCAGGCTGAGGGTCTGGTTGTCAAGGGTAGAATGGATAAAAGAGAATTTGATAGTAATAGATCTAAATCTAGATCTAAATCTAGACATAGAAATTTAGAATGCAGATATTGTCATAAAATGGGGCACATTAAGGCTGATTGCTTTAAATTAAAAAATAAATTAAAGTAAAAGAAAAAAATTGTTGAGAAAAATACTAAGTCTGCTGAAGCTAGTGTAGCAGCTGATGAGAATGATGGAAATATTTTCTTTACTACTGATGACAGGACGAGGTCTAAAAATGAATGGATTTTAGATTCGGGTTGTTCTTATCACATGTGTCATAATAGAGATTTGTTTTCCACATATGAATCTTGTAATGGTGGAATTGTTTTGATGGGCAATAATGCAGCATGTGATGTTGGTAGAGGAATAATCTGAATTAAAATGCATGATGGTATTATGAGGACGCTCACTAATGTTAGACATGTTCCTGATTTAAAAAATAATCTTATCACTTTAGGCACCCTAGAGGCTCTTGGGTGTAAATACGCAGTTGAAGGTGGAGTTACGAAAGTTTCTAGAAGTGCCCTTGTTGTTATGAAAGCTTGTAGGTCTGGTAGCTTGTATATTTTGCAGGGAACTACTGTCATAAGCTCAGTTGCAGTCTCGTCATCATCATTGTCTGATTCTGACATCACCAAATTATGGCATATGCGTTTGGGTCATATGAGAAAAAAAGGTTTGAGCATATTGAGCAAAAAATATCTACTTTACGGACAGAGTATTGGGCCACTAGATTTCTATAAATACTGCATTTTTGGAAAGTAGAAAAGAGTCAGCTTCAATTCTCCGGCAGTTCACAAAATGAAAGGTACTCTTGACTATATTCAATCAGACCTTTGGGGTCCAGCTCATGTTCAGTCTAAGGGTAGTGCTAGGTATATGTTGACTTTCATTGACGATTATTCTAGGAAAGTTTGGGTTTATTTTTTGAAGCATAAAAATGATGTTTTTCTAATCTTTAAAAAATGGAAGCCTTTGATTGAGAAGCAAACATGTAAACAAATTAAGCGGCTTCGAATAAATAATGACATGGAATTTTGTGAAGGTGACTTTGATGAATTCTGCAAAAATGAAGGAATCGTTTGGCATCACACTATTAGGATGACCCTCAATAAAATAGTGTAGCCGAACGTATAAACAGAACACTCTTGGAGAGGGCAAGATGTATGGTCTCAAATGCAAGGTTGATAAAGGACTTTTGGATAGAGGCAATTAATATGGCCTGTTACGTTGTCAACCGTGCTTCTTCTGCATCACTTAATTTTAAAACTCCAGAGGAAGTTTGGTCAAGTACTCCTGCTGATTACTCTGATTTAAAAATTTTTGGGTGTCCAGCATACATGCATATAAATGAAGGAAAATTAGAGCCTCGAGCGAAAAAGTGCATTTTCCTTGGGTATGTTTCTTGGGTGAAAGGATACAGATTATGGTGTTCTGATCCCAAATCCTCAAAATTTGTAATCAATAAATATGTTACTTTTGATGAATTGTCTATGTTATTTTCCAAAGAGGAATCTACTAGTTGTACATATGATAGTGCGCAGAAGCAGGTGGAGCTTGAGATTGATAGGTCTGATTCTTTTTAGTCGAACTCTTCTACTCAAAGAATGCTAGTAGATGGTCCCGAGTCTATTGACGTAGATAATCCAGAGGAAGAGCAATATTTCATAGCCAAGGATAGACCACGGAGAGATATTCGACCACCATAAAGATATGCAAATTTGGTTGTATATGCTTTGTCTATTGCAGAAGAAACAAGTGAAGTTGGTGAGCCTACTACCTACTCAGATGCAGTTTCTTGTGATAATTCCGCTAAGTGGTTGATCGCGATGAATGAAGAAATTGAATCTCTCTATCAGAATAGAACTTGGGATCTTGTGAAGCCGCATTCTGGTAAAAAAATTGTTGGATGCAAATGGGATACTATTGCTAAGGGAAAGGTCCTTGTTCAGAAAATTCATACGAATGACAATCCAGCTGATATGCTTACGAAGCCTCTTCTGATTTACAAGTTCAAGCAGTGCTTGGACTTGGTTGGTGTTCATTATTGTTGATTGCCCATTGGGGCTTTTGTGAAGAAGGTGGAGCAAGTTTTGTTGGGACATGCCAAGATGGAGATTTGTTAGTTTGGCAAGTCCCATATCAGGAAAATCAAATTTGGTATCTAGTGTTTAAACTATAAATAAGAGCTTGAGCTTTGAAGTCAGATGCACCACAAGAAAACCTAATTGTTTAGTAGTTTCAGGTGTTTTATGACCTAGGAACATCTTCCTAAGGCATTTGTAATTGTCCCTTTTATAGTAGTGATTTGCTCCTCTTTCGTCCGTGGATGTAGGTCAATTGACCGAATCACGTAAATCTGATGTTCTTATTGCTTTTATTATTTCTGTTTTATTGTCTTTATTGGGTTGCCAAATTACTCTTTGGAAAATTTCCCAAGGCTAGCTCTAACACGATAAAATCTAATTTCTATGAAAATCGTTTTGAAAATATCTTTGAATTGAAAACATACGAAAGTGTAGTTAATGTAAAGCAAGGAAAGCAGTTTGCAATTAAGATAAATGGAAAAACAGAAATATAAATTGATTTATTGTGGTTCGGTCATTGTGACCTATATCCACTCATCTGATTCATCTTCCGTCGAGGCCACCGACATCCACTATCGATCTTCCTTTAATAGACGAAGATCAACCTCCTTCTTACACCTCTTTTCTCCTTTTACCGGGTTTAGGAGACAACCCTTATAAGCACATACACTCCTCTTTAAACAGAATTCTAATGTTAGCTATATAGTCTTTGTACAATGATGCTTCAATATTAACTATATTTATCTTTTTATTATAAAAATATATTTAAATGTATTATGCTTTAAAGAGCATTGTTAGCCGGTTATGATTTGAAATGCATATGAACTGATGTTTTATAAACTTTATAAGCATGAAGTAAGTATTTGATACCGAAGCATATTTTGGAAGTATGTATATAATGCATAAACAATTTATATATTTTTTTAAAAATATTTATTTATGATAAATTTTGATTAGCATGTGAGTTACGATGCTTATTGAGTTATGGTTTGCTCACATCATAATCTCTTAATTTTTCAAAGTTACGTAGCAAAAGCATGATGGATCGATTAATGATTGAATTATATAATTAATCTATTAAGATTACTATACATTGAGGGTATTTTGTATATCTACTATTTGGGTTGGTATTTCGGAGAACTTTTAAGTAGTTTTTGAATTTATTGAATTTCATATGGGTGGATTGATTATAGATTAAATTATATGATAAATATTCTCTAAAAGTTATTTGTTCTTGTTCTGAGCTTGCATTCTTGTAAGAAAACCTATAGCGCTGGATTGAAAGTGTTGCAAATTAATGGTATTACAGTAATGGTTTGAGGTCTTATGGGAAGTATGAGTCTAAAAATTATTTTGAGAATGATATAAGTTGTATCATTAAATATATATCATAAATATATATTTTCCAGGATCGACTTTGAAAATATGTGATGCCACTGATTTATTTTTAAGTGTTAATATGTGACGTGATGTTATAGTAAAATTAATGTTATGCAGATATATTAATTTTGATTTTTCAGATCAGATATATGAAGTTTAGAGGATAAAACTGTTTTATTTATAGGGAAGAATGTTTAGGACCTAAATGTAAATAAAAAATATTAGGAACTAAATTGTAAAAGTATATAAAAAAATAACGGTTTTCTTCCCACCTCTACTAGAGATTGCACTGCGTCTATGGGATATAAGAGAAGAACAGATATGAAGGAAAGAGATTGAGAGGGAGAGCAGAAGAAAAAGAGAAGAAAGAAGAAGAAAGGAAAGAAAAGAGAAGGAGAGAAGGAGAAAACAGGATGAGAAGATAGGGAGAAGGCTTTTGCATTGAGATTAGGAAAAAGAAGGGGAAAAAAAAAAGAGAGGAAGAAAAGGGAGAAGGAAGAAGAGAGGAGGAAAATGAAGAAAAGGAGAGAAAAAAGGATTAAAAAAAGGAAAAGAGAGAGATCTTGTGAAAGGAAAGAAAGGAGAAAAGAAAAGAAGAAAAATGGAAGAAAAAAAAAATCAGAGGAGATGGCTTCCAGCGCAACAGAGAAAGAAATAAACAGAAAACTAAGATGAAAAAAATTAAAAAAAAAAGAAAATAAAAAATTAGAGAAAATATATTGAGGGCTTGTTTTATATCAAATGGATTTAGATAAGTTCAGAAAAATTACAATAGGTATGCTTTTTAGATATCTTATATTTTTATTAATTAAATTTATGTTTTGGATTATAGATTGAGGAATCTTGATTATTAATTAATTGAATGTTTATATCCAGAAAGGAATAAAAGAATACAAAATGATGATGTTGGAAAAATAAGAAAAAAATAGAATATAAATAAAAAAGATTAGAATATATTGGTATCGATGATATGTGATCAGGGTAAGTATCCAATGACTCAATATATTCTATTTTCAAAAGTATTAATATATGTATTTGATATTCATAAATACATATGATTTACACAATTTAGAAGTTATTTTTATTTTTTAAAAGTATTATAAAAAGATTTAAATATTAATAGTTTGAATAATTAGTTATTGTCTTACACGTATTTTTAAGTTATAAAAAATCTATCCAATATTATATTTGAAAAGAATTGGAAAAATGATATATGATTAGATTAGTTTAAAAAAGATATGTAAAAAAAAATTATTTAAACTCTAAATTTTATAAATTAATCGATATATTATTTTTCATGATATGATAGTTGTCGACCCTACCAATAAGGGTTAAGCATTGGAATATGCTCAAAAACTAGTTTCTTCTTGACCCTGAAATATATGTTATCCACACTATAAATGTTAAATATAATTTTAAACCTTATTATGGGGATATAACTGTTAGGATCGAGAGCACTAAGGA
>NW_008991513.1:470777-488833 GCF_000313855.2 Musa acuminata subsp. malaccensis
AAGCTTCTTCGGCAAGCTCCGATCTTTCTCGGCGAGCTCCGCGAACTCCCAACGAACCTTCCGGCGAGCTTCCGAAAAACCCTTCGGCAAGCTCCCAACTCATTCTCGGCTAGTTCCGGTAGCATTCCCGATGAACCTTCGGACTTCCGTCGAACTCTCGAACTCGCAACAAATCCTTCGCGCTTGACTCCGATACTTTGTTTCGCTTTATGTCTTCATCGTTATCATAGTTAATCCTGCACAATTAAAATAAAACTTCGATCGAGACAATTAATCCTAAGCAATTAACCAAGTTGTCCGGCATGTCATTGGTCCCTCGACGCTTCGTCTGATTCTTCGACGCATCGTCCTCTCCTGCGGCCTATTGCCCAATCGGCCAGTTGACTCTGCAACTCCGATATCCTTGGCACAATAACCGCTCTTCTTGGCTCGATGCCCGAGTCCACGGCCCGAAGCCTTCTGTCGATACGTCGACCGATCCACCGGCCCGACGTCCAATCTTCTGACATGTTCCTCCGGTACAACATGATGTTCCAGCTTTAATTGTCTCATCCTGATCAAAGCATCCTGCGTCACTCAAAACGCATATTAAATCATAAACATATATCAAGTAGTTTCATCATCAAAATACGAGATTCAACAATAACATAGTCCTCAATACTACTAAGGCTTATGTTCTAACATATGCATCTTAGCTATGTTGATTCTTAGAAGCTTTAGCTATCTTTATGCTCATTTGAGAATAATTAATGATAGTCTTTTAACCATAATGTTTTATATTTTGATATATGATGTTAGCTATATCTATGTTTTTATTATAAAAATATATTTAAATGTAAAAGTATTGTTAGCAAGTTATGATTTGAAATGAATATGAAACTAATGTTTTATAAACTTTATAAGTATGAAGTAAGTATTTGATATCAATACATATTTTAAAAGCATATGTTGAATTCATAAAGATTTTTTAAATATTTATTTATAAAAAAAATTAACTAGCATGTGAGTCATGGTGTTTATTAAGCTATGATTTGCTTATATGATAATCTTTCAATTTTATGGAGTTACATAGTAGAGAAAAATTGTGGATCGATTAATGATTGAATTATGTAATTAATATATTAAGATTACTATTATTTGGGTTAGTATTTACGTGAATTTTTAAGTAGTTGTTGAATTTATTTAATATCTTATGGATGGATTGAATTATATGATAAATATTATTTGAAAATTATTTGTTCTAATTCTGATCTTGTATTATTATAGGGAAACCTGGATTGCAACGTTGTGCCGTCCTCGGCTTTTTGTTGGGTTTGCGGTATTACAGAGGAGGAGGGGCTAAAGGGGAGGAGAGGTGAGAGAAGAATCGGTGGATGGGGAGGGAGAGGAGGAGAAGAACGAAGGAGGGGGAGGGCAGAGGAGGGGGACAGGGAGGTAGGAGGAGAAGGATGGATGTGGGAGGTGGAGGGGGAGGGGAGGAGGGGGTTGGAAGGGGGAGGAGGCAGAGAAGAAAGATGAGGAGATGGGAAGAGGGAGAGGGTATGGAAGGGTGAAGAAGGAGGAGGAGGACTCTGTCGAGCAAGTATTTTTAGAAAACAATGGTATTCTAGATGCTATTATGACACAATTTGTTGATTGCATCCTATGTGGGAGTATGCATTTAGTTAAGGATTCAATCTTATTGGAATTAAACTTGAAAAGGTTCATTACATCAGATGATTCAATAAAAAGATTAATTACATCAAAAGAAAGGTTCATTACATTAATAGGAATACTCATTATATCAAGAAGAATAAGTGAAATTAGTTATTGATTCTTGAAAAGATTTTTTTGAATGAAAATAATTTATTTTAAATATAATTAATATAATGTATCTTTGGGCATTATATAAACCCGTCGTGAAACATATAGAGTTTCTTAAATTATAAAAAGTTTTTTTTGAGAGAAATATAAAAGATTAAAGTTTATCCTACTCTTCATCTGTTTGATAACTATATCCCTTCTTCTTATCAAGTTTAACATTTGGTATCGGAGCATACGTTAAACTATAACCTCTTCCCTAGTATCATCCAAATTCAGATCACCAGATTGACAAAAAAAAATTATGATATATGGTGCATCCAAATGAAGGTTCTTCTAGGCTCCCAAGATGTATGAGAGTTTATAGAAGATGGATATGTTGAACCAAGTCCAACAGAAGAAGAAGCAATGAATACAGAAGCAAAAAAACAACTCAAAGATAGAAGAAAGAAAGAGAAAAAAAGTTTTGTTCATAATCTACCAAGGGCTTAACGATACAATATTCAAGATTATCACTCTAGCAAATACTTCAAAGGATACTTGGGAAATGCTTTAAAAAGCATTTGGTGGTATTGATTGTTGAATCTCGGATTTTGATGATGAAACCAATTGATAGTGTTTATGATTTGATTTGCATTTTGAGTGATACAGGAAGCTTCGATCAGAGAGAGACAATTAAGGCAGGAAAAATCATTTTGGGCCAGAAAGGAATATGTTAGAAGATTAGATGTCGAGCCAGAGGATCGGTCAACATATCGGCAGAAGGTTTTGGGCCATAGGTTCGAGCATCGAGCCAAGAAAAATGAAAATTGCACCAAGGAAATCGGAGTTGTGGAGGTCAACTGGCCGATTAGGCAATAGGCCACAAGAGAGGACAATGCGTCGAAGAATCGGATGAAGCGTTGATGAACTAATGATATGCCGAACAACATTTAATTTAAGCCTTATAATAATTATCTAGATCGAAGTGGGTTTTAAAGGTTAAGGATTAACTACGATAGCAAGACATAAAGCAAAATGAAGTCCCGGAGTCAAGAATGAGATTTCGTTGGGAGTTCAAAAGTTCATCGGAAGTCTGGATGTTCATCGGAAGTTCTACCAGAATTGACCGAGAAGTCTAGGAGCTTGCCAAAGAAGCTCGTTGAAACTCACCAAGAAAATCGTCGTGAAGTATAGGAGCTTGTTAGGAGTCCATTGGAACTTTGCTGAGAGATCATCGGAAGTTCGTCGGAAGCTCCCTGGAAGAAGCCTAGACTTATGGACTTATTTAGCTTAGTAAATATCTTAAAATTCATAGTTAGCATATAATTGGGTTAGAATTGGGCCAACCCAATTAGAGGCCAGTTGGGCCCGTGTATGGGCTATGCTGGGCCAAGTGAAAGGCCCAAACAGTGACCCAACAGGTGGCATTGTTATGACATAGTCTTCGAGACTGTGTTAAGGGGTGGTACTGCCCAGACTTAGTCTCTGAGACTGTCAGGTGGTGGTATTACTAGATTGGGCAGTGGTACCGCCCAACACAAGCAGTGGTACCACTAGGTCCCAGAAAACCCGGAATGAGACCTTTTTAGGCTAAGTTTGAATCAACTTGAGGCTTATAAATATCCCTCTCATCCCTGGTTAACAAACATACAACTGAGAACAAAAACAAGGAAAAATTTTGTTGTAATCTTGAGAGTTCTCCTCCTCTAGTCTAGAGTGTGATTTCTGTTTAGAGATGAGGTAGTAGGGGTGTATAGGTTCTCTTCTGAGCCTGCAAAAGGAGAGTAGAGTTGTAAAGAGTTGGTTGGTCTTCGCTTATTGAAGGAAGACCAATAGTGGATGCCGATGGCCTTGATGGAAGAGAAATTAGTGGAGTGGATGTAGGTCACGACGACCGAACCACTATAAAAATCTAGTTTATATTTTTTTGACCAATTTACTTTAACTACAAACTGCCTTCTTATTACTTTCACTATGCTCCATTACGCTTCTAAGTTAATATCTTCCGAGATCGGTTTTCACCGTATGAAAGATTTTTCAAATCGACGTAATTTTATTCGCTACATTATTTCAACCCCCCCCCCTTAGTGCTGACTTTTTCCTAACAGTTGGTATCAAAGCTACGTTATTTCTCATTTGGTTTAACACCCAAGAGAAATGACTCTTTTTAGATTTTAAGAGGGTTTTTCTATCATTCATCCTCCCATGTTCAATGGGATGGACTACACTTATTGGAAAACTCGAATGAGAGTTTTCTTTCTTTCTATAGATTTGAATTTATGGAATATTGTCGAAAACGGTTTTAAAAAGTCTTCTACTCCAATGAAAGAATGGAATGATTTGGAGAAGAAAATTTTTTCTTTAAATGCTAGAGCTATGAATGCTCTATTTTGCGCCTTAGATAAAACTGAATTCAATAGTTTCTATTTGCGGAACGACTTTCGATATTTGACACACTATTGAAACACACACGAAGGCACAAGTAGGTTTAAAGATTCTAAAGTTAATCTTTTGATGCATGATTTTAAATTATTTCGTATAAAACCAAGTGAAACCATTGAAGACATGTATACCTATTTTACCGATGTTGTCACTGGTTTAAAAGTACTTGGTAAAAGTTTTTCAAATCTTGAACTTATTAATAAAGTTTTATGATCTTTTTCTAAAAATTGGGATTCGAAAGTAATTGCAATACAAGAGACAAAGGAATTAAATAAATTTTTACTTGAAGAACTTATCGGGTCTTTGATGACCTATGAAATGACACATGATGAACTTATGAACTTGAGAGAACTACCTTCCAAAGAAAAAGAAAGATTTTGCACTTATAATAAAAGAAGACCACTCGAGCGAAAGCTCAAGTGATGGTGAACTTAAATTTCTCACAATAAAGCTTAAAAAGTTCTTAAAACAAGAATCAAAGAACAAAAATAAACTTAAAAAAAATATAACTACTTGCTATGAATGCAAGAAGAAGGAAGTACATTAGGATGAATCGAGCTCATCCAAAGAAGTGGAGCAAACCGATGAAGATGAAACGACAAACTTCGCTTTGGTGACTCTCGATAATGAGGTAAAATATTCAAACGAAACCCCTTTAGTTTATTTTGAAATTACTTGATGCATTTCATATGTTGTTTTTAAATTTGTATATAAAATATAAAATATAAATAAATAAATAAAAGGGGATCATGCTTTTTTTTTTAGCTAATTTTGAAAATGATAATGACAATTGTATGTTTTATGAAAATGAAACAAAATAATAGATCTAATGCTTGTACATCTAATAAGATTAATCTTATATATGTTTTTAGGAAGTAATAGTGTATATCATGTTGATTTCCATATTGCTTTGCGATTATAAATGATGATGCATGGCTCTTGTATGGAAGACTAAGCATGAAAAGTTAGATTCACCTAAAAAGAAAAATGCATAACTACAACAAATAAAATAATTTTGATTGAAAAATGCTTTATGCTGGATGAAATCAATTTTAATGATTTACTAATGCATAATGAAAATATTAAAAGTTTTGATACCATGCTTGATGATTTTATACTATGCATGAGATTTTGAAATTATGCATGATGATTTTTATGATTCATGGCTCATTGATCTTTGTTATAATGAAAGTTATTTTTTCGACTATAAATAAGATGGATAGTTTTCATATGAAAAACTTGAGCATATTTATATAAAATCAATCACATAAAATAAAACACAAAAAAAGGAAAATGAATTATCATTGGAATTAAAATGATGAATCAAATCTCTTGTTTGAAGAAGCCTTATGTTTAATGTGTTACACTTTTTAGGTCTTGATGGTTTCTATGATGAAATTTATTTTTCAATTCTAAACGTTGATGCATGGTTTTACTTGGCATAAAAAGACAAAGGTATGCTTGTATGAAACAAACAACTTAAAATAAAACACATAAAAAGGGAATACATTTTTCATCTCTATTTTATTGATTTTTGGATAAAATATTAATGAATCCATGTATATTATGCTTTTGTGAATCTCTTGGAATATGAAAATGAATTTGAATAAGTTTTATCAAAATCATGATTTCTCGAAATTTATAACATGAGATTACCTTTGAAGATCATTGACTATTTAATCTCCTAAGGTTTCTTTTTGTTATTTACTAAAAATGAGATTTGTCAAGATGAATCATTTACGAATTGATCTTTCTTGATCTTTTATCTTTCTTGTCATGATTTTTATATGATTGCCTTTGTATCTATGTGATGCTTAGAGCATTGATGAGAGAAAGAAATAAATTGCACCATTAAAAATTCTTCTTTCTTGTTAACAATAAAAAGGGGAAAAAAAATCGCTAGCATCTCAAGAGATTTATAAATCAACTTATGTCATTTTGAATATCTTGAAAATGATTTTGATGATTTGTTGATTTGAATTTAGATGAGTTTCATCTAACCATGATATTTATCTTGACTTCTCGACATTTATAACGTGAGATTTACCCTATATGAATCGAGATCTTTTATCCTCGATGTTTCTTTTCGCTATCTACTATTTAAATGAATCATGATTTTTTAGAATTATAATTTTTATGATTCATATTAAATTGAGAGATATTATACATGAATCGAGATCCTTTATGTGTTCTCTCATGACACATTTTGCTATGGGAATGTCTTTATCGATATCATGATCTTGAATTCTCGATATTGATACTTAAAATTTTTCTATGAATCAAGATCTTGTTTTTAAACTCTCATGTTTCTTTTTTTATTATTTACTAAAAGGGAGATTTGTCAAGATAAATCATGTCATTTAGTATTTGTGGCTTAATCCTTCATGATCTTTGATATTTTATCTTTCATAATATGATTTTTATGTATAATTCCTTGTATTCATGAACTGTTTATCTCATCACCCTACTAATTTTTTTTTATATTCTTCATGTGATGATATGAAATTATGCATGAAATACTCATGATATTATGTTGATGCATACAAATGAGAAGTTATGATCATGCATGGTAAGATGTAATGTAATTTGACATTTTGATACCATCATGATTTGAAATACTTATGATTTGGAATGATACATGCAATACTATGATTTTTTTATGAAATGATGCGAAAGTCAACAATTATCATTTTATGAAATGGTACCATATTGCAATTAAGAATGATACTTTATCTTTATCATGATTTGAAAATTGATGTAAAAGGAAAAGAATTACAAAATTGTATTCTTCCCTTCTTTTTGACAATGACAAAGGGGGAGATAATATTTGCTTGCTTTCACAATTCAAGAAGATGAAAAAATATGCTAGCTTACTCATCTCAAAAGAGAAGTAAAGATTGCTAACTTGCATATTTCAAGAAGCAAAAGTTGCTTTCTTGAATATCTCAAATATTGCTAGCTTATATTTTCTAAAATGATGTAAAAATTTACTAGCTTGCATATGTAAAACTTGTTAGAATTGTTAGCTTGAACATTGCAAATGAAACAAAAATTACACTTCTCAAAAGCGAAGAAAGAACTTACTATCTTGAACATCATATTTCAAAAGATACAAAAATTTGCCAACTTTCATATGTGAAAAAAATTTGCTAGCTTGCAAATTGCATGGAGAAAGAATTGCTAGAAACACAAAAATGCTAGCTTACTTGTTTTAAGTAGATGCAAAAAACTTGCTAGCTTGCATTATGATAAATGTAATGATTTGAACTTGCATATCTAAAAACTTGCTAAGTTGCACTTCTCCTTTTTGTTGATGACAAGGGGGGAGAAGTTATGATGACAATTATGCATGGAATGATATATTAAAATTTTAATTATGCATGATTTTATGATGACATGTTGCTTGGATTAATGATTAAAATTGCCTGAACTTTAATTCATTTTGAATTCAAGATTCATCTCACATATGCCATATTGATAGGGGGAGTTTATGTAAACTCTAGGAGTTTATTTAAACTCCATCATCAATTGATTATCATCATAAAAAAGGGGGAGATTGTTGAATCTCAGATTTTGATGATGAAACAAATTGATAGTGTTTATGATTTGATCTGGATTTTAAGTGATGCAAAAAGCTTCAAACAGGGAGAGACAATTAAAGCAAGAAGAATCATGTTGGGTCAGAATGGAACATGTCAGAAGATTGGATGTCGAACCAGAGGATAAGTCGACGTATCGGCAGAAGGCTTCGGGCCATGGGTTCGGGCATCTAGCCAAGAATAGCGAAAATTGCTCCAAGAAAATCGGAGTTGCAGAGGTCAACTGGTCGATTGGGCAATAGGTCGCAAGAGAGGATGATGCGCCGAAGAATCGGACGAAGCGTCGATGAACCAATGATATGCCGAACAACATTTGATTTAAGCCTTATAATAATTGTCTAGATCGAAGTGGGCTTTAAGTGTGCAGGATTAACTATGATAGCAAGGCAGAAAGCAAAATGAAGTCCCGGAGTCAAGAACGAGATTTCGTTGGGAGTTCGAGAGTTCATCGGAAGTCTGGACGTTCATCAGAAGTTTTGCTAGAATCGAATAAGAAGAAGTCTAGGAGCTTGCCAAAGAAGCTCATCGGAACTCACCAAGAAGATCATCATGAAGTCTAGGAGTTTGTCGGGAGTCCATTGGAATTTTGTCGAGAGATCGTTGGAAGTTCGCTGGAAAATCGCTAGAAGCTCCCCGGAAGAAACCTAGACTTACAGACTTATTTAGCTTAGTAAATGTCTTAAAATTCATAGTTAGCACATAATTTGGTTAGAATTGGGCCAATCCAATTAGGGGCCAGTTGGGCCCATGTATGGACTGTGTTGGGCTAAGTGAAAGGCCCAAACAATGACCCAACAGGTGACACCGTCATGACACAGTCTTCGAGACTGTTAGGCGGTTGTACCGCCCAGTGTCAGTGCTACAGGCAATGGTACCACCCAGCACAGGCGGTGGTACCACTAGGACCCGGGAAACCCGGGACGAGACCTTTTTAGGCTCCAAGTTTGAATCAACTTGAGGTCTATAAATATCCCTCTCATCCCTGGTTAACAAATATACAACTGAGAACAAAAATAAGGGAAAATTCTGTTGTAATCTTGAGAGTTCTCCTCCTCTAGTCTAAAGTGTGATTTCTATTTAGAGATGAGGTAGTGGGGGTGTAAAGGTTCTCTTCTGAGCTTACAAAAAGAGAATATAGTTGTAAAGAGGTGGTTGGTCTTCGCCTATTGAAGGAAGACCGATAGTGGATGCTGGTGGCCTCGACGGAAGAGGAATCGATGGAGTGGATGTAGGTCACGATGAACGAACCACTATAAAAATATGGTTTGCATTTCTTTTTAGCAATTTACTTTAACTGCAAACTGCCTTTTTATTGCTTTCACTATGCTCTCTTACGCTTCTAAGTTAACATCTTTCGAGATCGATTTTCACCATACGAAAGATTTTCTGAACTGACATAATTTTATTTGCTACACTAATTCACCCCCCCTCTTAGTGTCGACTTGTTCCTAACATTGATAAGGTAAAGAAACTTTGTCGAGAAGTTTTACAAGCCGAGTTTAAAAAATTACAACAAAGTACTTCTAAAATAATTTATAATTATTTCTCAAAAATCATTTATATTGTTCATTAAATGAGATGGAATAGTGAATAAATAAGTGATCAAAGAGTAATAGAAAAAAATACTGAGATCTCTAGATCCAAAATTTGATTTTATTGCTATTGCAATTGAAGAATCTGAGTATTTGAAAAAATATCTTTAGAAGTATTTATGGGTTCCCTTCAAGTTCATGAACAAAGGATTACAAAAAGATGAAAAGACAAAACTATGGAGCAAGCACTACAAACTAAGCTTACTCTTGAAAATAAAGGTGAATCAAATTCTCAAAGAGGAAGAGGACATGAACAAAGAGGAAGATGAGGCATAAATCAAACCAATCAAGAATCTCCAAACAATGAAGATGGTAAAGAAAATTCTATCCAAAGAGGCCTAGGTGACGGCCAAGGACATGACCGAGGCCATGGACGTGGCAGAAATTATAAAAAGTAAGAAATACAATACTATGTTTGCAAAAGATATGGACATTACTCGTATGAATGTTATTATAATCCTAAAAATCAAGGTGATAAGACAAATTTTATTGAGGAAGAAAAGAATGAAAATCAAGTTTTGCTAATGAGTTATGATAATTTGAAAGATGTTCAATATGTGACATGATATCTAGATACAGGAGCCTCAAATCACATGTGTGGCATCAAAGAACTATTTTTATAAATGGATATAAGTTATTCCGGAAATATTATATTTGGTGATTTATCTCAAACACCAATAAGAGATAAAGGTAAAATTCTCCTTGAACTTAATAATGACAAAGAATTATGTATTTCAGATATTTATTATGTTCGTGATATGAAAAATAATATTTTAAGCTTATGACAATTAGTTGTAAAAGGTTATGATATTGAAATAAAAGATTTGACTCTCTTAATTTATGACAAGAATAAAATATTGATATCACACGTGAAAATGGTAAAGAATATAATGTTTCCTTTGTATTTATGTATTTTTTATTAGTTAAATTATTTTAAAACTGATATTGAGAATATTTTTACACTATGACATCTTAGATATGCTCACTTAAATTTTGAGACTTTGAAACTTCTAGAAAAATATAATATAGTGACATGAATGCCAAGAATTCATCGTCCATCAAAATTACATGAAGAAAGAAAGTCTTTCAACATCATAAGAACAAAAAAAGCATGGTATTGACTTGATCTGGTGCACTCAGATGTTTGTAGTTCTATCAGTCCAGTATCACTTAGAGGAAACATGTATTTTCTTACCTTCATTGATGATCATAGTGGCAAAACTTGGGTTTACATGTTAAAAGAAAAGAAAGAAGTTTTAAGCAAATTTAAAGAATTTAAGGATTTAGTTGAAAGATAAAGTTGTTGTAAGATTAAATGTTTAAGAATAGATAGGGGTGATGAATATATATCAAATGAATTTGAAAGTTTTTATGGAAATAATAAAATTATATATATCAATTCACCATGTCATACACCTCAACAAAATGATGTCTCAGAAAGAAAAAATAGGATTGTCCTTAATATGGTCTAATGCATATTAAAGGAAAAAAAATTTCTAAAGAATTTTAGGGAGATGTTGTTGCTTGTGCAGTTTATTTATTTAACGGGTTTCCGATAAAGCGAATTGGTAATGTTACATCAGAGGAAGCATGGAGCTTATAGAAATCAAGAGTTGATCATTTGAGAATTTTTGGAAGTGTTGCATTTGCCAAGATACTAGAAGAAAAGAGAACAAAATTAGAGGATAAAAATCAGAATTGCAGTTTGCTAGGTTATCCAGAGAATTCCAGTGGTTATAAACTCTACAATCTTATCACAAATAAAGTTATAATATCAAGAGATGTTGAGTTTGATGAACAACAGATTTGGAACTAGAAAAGTGATGAGCAGCATAAGAAAACTATAACTTCATAAGAGGATGATATAATATAAGAAAGCACTAAAATGGCTTTGCCAGAATCATCACCTAGATCAGCTAGGTCACATGATTCAAGAAGTCCAATCATAAGAAGAACAAGACCGATTCATGAGTTATATGATGTGACTCAAAGGATTGATACTAGCAATAGTGAACTTTCTTTATTTTATCTTTTTGTATGATATAATCCATTAACCTTTGAAGAAGCTTATAGAGAAGAAAAATGATGACAAGCTATGAATAAAGAGAATTATGTCATTAACAAAAATAATACATGGGAGCTTACTACACTTCCAGAAGACCATCAACTTCTAGAAGACCACTAAGCTATCGGTGTTAAGTAGATATTCAAAATAAAAAAAATATAAAAGGAGAGGTGGAGAAATACAATGCCCGATTGGTTGTAAAGAGATACAAACAACAATATGGGATTGATTATGAAGAAGTATTTATACTAGTTGCTCGAATGGATAAAATAAAATTGCTTATCACTCTAGTAACTCAGATGAAATGAAAAAAATTACAAATAGATGTCAAATCAGTATTTCTTAATAGAGTTATTGAAGAAGCAGTATATTTTCAACAACTTCAAAAAAAACTTAGCATATTAGATGGAATAAGTTTAACAGGAGAGAATGTTGGAAGTAAACTTGTTCAAGTGTCATAAAGAGATTAATTTCAACAAAAGAAATGTTCGTTACATCAGATTCATTGAAGAAAAAATAAATTAAATATCTATGAAAGTACAAGTCAAATTGATTATTAGTTCTTGAAAGAATTTTTGGAAAGAGAATGATTCATTTTGAATATAATTAATGTAATGTATCTTTAAAGATTATATAGAGTTTCTGAAATTATAAAGAGTTTTTGAGAAAAATATAGAAGATCAAAGTTTATCTTACTCTTCCTTTGATAACTCTATCACTTCTTCTTAGCCAGTTCAACAAATCTACAGCATCTTTTTCTATTTGTAGATAGCTGTCCAATCAAAGTTTTGTTATTCTCCACCACTACCTTTATCTTTACTATTAACTCAATTTATCTATGTGTATCTATATTTACTACTGAAATGAGAACATACCAGTTTATGCCTGTAAAAGAAAATTATCAAAACTCTTTCATGTGGTATCTATATTTACTAGTGAAATGAGAACATACCGGTTTATGAGGAAAATACCAGTTTATCATAACTCTTGCATCGTGCTTCACTCAATTTTTCATAACTCTATGTGAATCTATATTTACCAGTGAAATGAGAGCATAACAGTTTACGAGGAAAATAGAAAGGAAAGAGAGAAAATTATCATTTGACACTCTATTTTTTTCTTTCTTTAGTTTCACAATTCTTTCATGTGGCTGATGCAATAAGGTCTTACGATTAGGCTTGTAAAAGAATCGAACCACTTGTATGTTGGAAAAATATGACAAAGAAGAGGATGAAAACACTATGGAAACAAATAACAAACACAAGATCAAGAATATTATAGGAAATATATTTAGGCTTGAAACGTGTATAAACACTTTCCTAAAAATGATATTTGTACCTTCTTCTCAATAATATTGATGCAAATAGTTTTAATGGATACGACAACCGTTTAAAAGATTTGTATTGAGCAAATAATAAAGAATCTTCAAAGAGGAATTAAAGAATATCTAATTCAATCGCTTAGAGAGTAAAGAAGAAGAGTTTGAAAGAGATATATTATTATTTACCCTCAAATATCTATTTATAGATATTTTTCTCAAAAGACACAACATTTGAAAAATAACTACCAAAATAACTAAAAATAACTACAAAAGAAACCACCTTTTCAAATAAATCTTTTGAAAAGAAATTTTTTTCTTTTTAATTTGAACAATTTATAACAATCCCCCACTTGTTCAAATTTAAAATTTTCTTCAAGTAATTAAATAGTATTTATGAATAAAGTAATATATCTTTTTATTTGAATATTACCTTAGTGTAAGCATCACAAAGTGAAGTCGAAATCCCAAATAGCATAAAAGCTTTGAATTTGTTATTCATAATGACAACACTAGTGATACCACACACATAAATACAACATCCTTGTATTCTTCATAAAATCTCGCTCAGCCCTAATATGGCCTTGGGCTTATCCAAGTTCATGAACTTTTTTGAGAGAAAACTCCAACTATTAATCGAAGCGACACCACTTCTAAGTTCATATAGGTGAAGTTCTTATAGTATCTTTATCACTCTTTAAGATACTTATCATAACTTGACTGAACTTTATTAAGAGTATAATTAACTCAACCCTCATTCGGTGACAACCAGCACTTTAACATCTTTAGATGGGACTCGTAAAATATTTCAAAGTGCTGAACCACTCCATATGTCAATGACTTGTTCTTACCCTTTGAACTCTTCATTACTCATTTCATAATGTTGAGTAGGGTTGCTATCATTGGTGGATCTTTTATTCAAGGAGTTTTAGCCCCATCCATTTGATGTTGATCTTACAACTTCTCTTGTAAGAGGTTTGGTGAATGGATCAACCAAATTCTCACTTGTTTTCACAAATGTGAGTGAAATAATCCTACTCTTGATTAATTTCCTCACATAATCATGTCTAAAACTTATATATCTTGACTTTCCATTATATATTTCACTATACGCACTAGCTAAAATGGCTTGACTATCACAAAGTATAGAAATTGAATTCACACTCTTAGAAGTCAATGGAATTTCTAATAGAAAGTCCCTCAACCATTCAGCCTCCTTTCCTGCATCTGCTAGAGTAACAAATTCTGATTCCATAGTTGAGTGAGTTATACACGTTTGTTTCTTGCTCTTCCAAGAAACAACACCACCTCCCAAGGTGAACACCCAACCAGTAGTGGATTTGTTATCTCCAACACTCGATATCCAACTTGCGTCAGTATATCCTTCTAAAATAGTAGGAAAATTTGAGTATTGTAGGCTATAATCTTTGGTTCATTTAAGGTATCCAAGAACTCTTTCAATAGCCTTTCAATCCTCTACATTTGGATTGCTAGTAAATCTACTCAATTTACTAACTGCAAATGCTATATCAGGTCTTGTGCACTATGTTGCATGCATAAGACTTCCTATAGCACTTGAATATTCTAATTGAGCCACTGTTCTTCCAACATTCTTGACTAATTTGATACTTAGTACAAATGGGGTATTTGCTTCTTTGATTTTTAAGTGACTGAATTTCTCTAGTACTTTCTCTATATAATGAGTTTGACTCAAAACATATCCCACATTATTTCTTTTTACCTTGATACCTAGTATAGTGTCAACTTGTCCAGGATCTTTTATCTTAAATGTTGAAGATAGAAACCTCTTTGTTTCTACAATACTTTTCATGTCATTGCTCACTATTAGCATATCATCAACATAAAGGCATACTATCACCATATAGTCATCACAAGTTTTGAGATAAACACATTTATCTGTAATATTATGAACAAATCCATTAGAAAGAATTATTGCATCAAATTTCTCATGCCACTGGTTTGGAGCCTGCTTTAAACCATACAATGACTTAATAAGTTTACACACTTTATGTTCATTTCTCAGTAGAACAAAACCTTCGGGTTGTTCCATATATACCTCCTCATTGAGGTCTCCATTTAAGAATGTCATTTTGACATTCATTTGATGAACATAAAGATCAAAAATTGATGCTGAAGAAAAAATAATTCTAATAGATGTGATCCTAGCCATAGGAGCATATGTGTCAAAATAATCTATTCCTTCCTTTTGTCGAAATCCTTTAGCAACTAACCTTGCTTTGAACATTTGGATAGTACCATTTGTATGATACTTCCTATAAAATACTCATCTACAACTAATAGGTTTAGAGGCAAAAGGTAAATCGACAAGTTCCCAAGTGTGGTTTGACATAATAGAATCTATCTCATCATTAATAGCATCTTTCCAAAAAGCAACATCACGAGAGGCCATAGCTTCTTTAAATGTTTTAGGATCATCTTCCACTTGTAAAACAAGATGAATTGTTTTTAAGACTCTCTCGTTAGTTCCTTCTATAAGGTAAAAAGAAATACTTTGAGAATTAATCTCATCCGATCTTAATGTTTTTTGCTTTTTGTATACTAGTGCTTTTCCTTAATTCATGAGATTGCTCTCCAATCTCTTGTGAACTTGATTGATGTCCAATCAAAGGAATATTAGGTTGCTCACCAACCTTTTGAGATGTCTCCATTGGTGACTCTTCACTAGTTGGAGGATGAACATTATTACTTGAATTTATTAAATGTTCAAAGAACTCTACATCTCGAGATTCTATTATGATATTAGACTTTAAATGAAGAAGTCTATAAGCTTTGCTATTTGAAGGATAGCCTATAAATGCATATTTGATTCCTCTATGTCCCAACTTTGTCCTTTGAGGATCATTATTCTTATAATATGCAAGATATCCCCACATTTTAAAATAACCAATGTTAGGTTATTTTTCTTTCCATAACTCATATGGAGAGATCTTATTCTTTTTAAAGGGAATTCTATTTAAAATATGACATGCAGCTAATAAAGCTTCTCCCCACAAATTATAAGATAATTTAGTATGCAACAACATAGCATTAATCATCTCTAGATAAGTTCGATTTTTTCTTTCTGCTAATCCATTTTGCTCAGGAGTTCTAAGTGATGAACATTCATGAATTATGTCATATTGTTCATAAAACAAGTTAAATTCATTAGGAAAGTATTCTCCTCCTCTATCACTTCTTAAAACTTTAATTTTCTTCCCTAATTGATTTTCAACTTCTGCTTTATATGCCTTAAAAGCATTAAAAGTATCATTTTTATGTTTCAAGAAGTACACATATGTGAATCTAGACATATTATCTATAAAAGTAATGAAATATCTATTACCTCCTCTTGTTAATATACCATTTAATTCACATATATTAGAATGTATTAAGTCTAACAAATTAGTATATGTTTCAACACTTTTGAAGGGTTTCTTCATCATCTTTGATTTAACATAAATTTCATATTTATTAAGATCATTAAAATGATAATTTATTAAGCCACACTTAATCATTCTTCTAATGGTGCTAGTTCTGCTAATCTATCATGCCATAATGAATAAGAATCAACAATATAAATAGAAGAAATATCTTTACTAAATTTAGAATCATTGTCAACAATAGATAATTTGACAATTCCCTAAGTGGAATAGTCTTTTCCAACAAAAGTTCCGTTACGGGATAGAATTAACTTCCCAGATTCAAATATAGATTTAATTCCAGATTTACTAAGGAGATTCTCACTTACTAAATTTCTACTCTGGTACATGAAGAACATTAGTAAGAGTGACTTTCTTTCTCGAAGTGAAAGTGAGTTCCACATTTCCCTTGCCAATCACCTTAGAACGAACTTCATTTCCCATTTGAATTTCTTGCCCTTTTGTGACTTCTTTGTAAGTCTTGAAAAGTGCCTTATCATATCAAACATGGATGGTAGCATAAGTATCATACCACCAACCAAAAACCTTATCAAATATGGCATTCACTTCGCTCACTATAGCGATTATATTATCATCTCCCTCAACGGAGTTGACTTCTAATTTCTGGCCCTTTTTAAAACTGTAATCCTTAGCAAAATGACCAGGTTTTTCACAAACAAAACAACCTCCACTCTTTGGCTTCTTAAATTTTCTTTGATCCCTTTTGAGGCCAACATGATTCTCCTTGTTTTGCTTACCTTTGTTGAAATTCTTAGGTTGATTCACAGCATTTGCTTTTATATTGCCAAAAGAGTTCTCACTCTTGTCTCTCATCCTCGATTCTTCCTCGATTCGAAGATGTTTTTGAATATGCTCCAAAGTGATATCCTTGGAGTCATGCAAAATCTTCTTCCTATACACTTTTTAAGATGAAGGCAACTTGGCTATTATAACCCCTACTTGAAAAGGTTCAAGAAGTTCGATCGTTTTAGCCTTCAATTGATTAACAATAATCTGCAACTCATGCACTTGTGCCCAGATTGGCTTGTCATCTACAAACTTGTAATCAAAATATTTAGAAATTAAAAATTTCTTTGTACCTTCTTCCTCGGCATGATACTTGAATTCCAAAGCATTCCAAATTACTTTTGCAGATGGTTCACCGTATAAAAATCATAAAGCCGGTCCGAAAGAGCATTGAGAATGTGTCCTCTACACATGACTTCATCTTCATTTCTCTTCTTTTGTTCAGCCTTGACTTTATCGGTGTCATCATTGGTTGAATCAGGAATTGGTTGAAGATTTGGATCAAACACATAGAAGATCTTCAAAGCAATTAACATGAACTTCATCTTGTCTTGCCAACGGGTAAAATTCATTCCATTAAAACGATCCAAATGAACAAAATCTTGATTCAATAATTTGATGGTATTTGTGGCTTCCATGGTGAATTTGTATAAACTCACAAAATATAATTTTTAGATTGTTGGAAAAATACGATAAAGAAGATGATGAAAACACTATGGAAACAAACAACAAACACAAGATCAAGAATACTATACGAAATATATTTAGGCTTGAAACGTGTATAAACACTTTCCTAAAAACGATATTTGCACCCTCTTCTCAATAAGATTGCTATGGATTTGATGCAAATAGGTTTAATGGATACGACAAGCCTTTAGAAGATTTATATTAAACAAATAATAAAGAATCTTCAAAGAGGAATTAGAGAATGTCTAATTCATAGAGTAAAGAAGAAGAGTTTCTAAGAGATGTATCATTATTTACCCTCAATATCTATTTATAGATATTTTT
>NW_008991513.1:535006-549539 GCF_000313855.2 Musa acuminata subsp. malaccensis
TAATGGAAGCTGAATTTGTGGCATGCTTTGAGGCCACAAATCAAGCTTTATGGCTGCGAAATTTTATCTCAGGACTTGGTGTGGTCGACTCAATTGCCAAGCCGCTGAAGATATTTTGTGATAACACCGCAGCAGTTTTCTTCTCTAAGAATGGCAAGTACTCTAGTGGTTCCAAGCACATTGAGATAAAGTGCTTGGTGGTTAGAGAAAGAGTCCAGAAACAGCAAGTGTCAATTGAGAACTTGAGCACCACTATGATGATTGTTGATCCATTGACAAAAGCCTTACAGTGCAAAATATTCAAAGAACATGTTCTTAGAATGGGGCTTGTGAGCAAGTCATAAAGGATATGGTGATGCATGTTTATGTGGATGCTATTATTGACATTTTACTTAATTAAAGTTATATGTTTCTGCTATCCTGTTTACATTTATGTTTATGCATATTATGGTTGAATGTAATAACAGGATTGTCTTAACAAGACAAATTACAGGGGTCATTATGGACTATGTTAGGAAAGACTAACAATGTTGTGGTACATAGAAGGGAGTATGACATTGATGAAATACAACCGTTATGACTCGCATTGATAGTTGGACTTAATATAGTATTATTGTGTTTATTGGACTTATTGGCTTATTTTTAAAACATGGCCATGTATAAAATGTTTTTCAAAATTTCTTGGAATCCAATTAGGTAAAATTGTTTTCAAACAAATTTTGTTTTGTTTGTTTTGATTTTGTATCTCTTTTATATCTTATCAATTAATGGGCCAAGTGGGAGAATGTTAGAATATGTGGCCCTTTTATAATTGAATAAGATATATAATAGAATAACTAATTGGGTTCTGTTCAGATATTTTAGCCAAGACTAAGTCCACTACGGAACGATTCCTCGGAGATATCCTTGATGGGAGGAAATCTTCTGAGATCTCATCGTAGACCCTCTGCTCTCGTCTATAAAAGGACAGGATCTCTAGGGGTTGAGTGTGTGTTAGTGTGTTACGTATAGACGCACCTCTCCGTTGAGGGATTCAGTTATTCTCCTTGACTCTCTCCCCAAAACCCTCTCCCCAAATCCATCAATCGGATTAAAGACAGAGCCTGCAGCAATCTTGGATTAAAGACGGTGCTTAGTAGATCAACGGGATCTCTGAACATATGGTATCAAAAGGTACGCATCGTATAATTAGATCTATGCATTGATTTCAATCCTGGCATTTAGGTTATTTCCGCATTATTGACATAGCAGATCTTTATGCTTACAAGGACAACTTTACAATCAATAGTTTCTCGTTGGTGACTTATCTCACCCTTAAGTAATGTGGAAGTCATACTTCTATATCTGTAATTTGCTTGAACTAGCCTCTTTTGATAGAGGCATGTCTCCAAGCCTTGAATCAAGCGAGGCATGCCTCTTTTGGTAGAGGCATGTCTCCAAATCTTGAATCAAGTGAATCCATAGTATGCATATTAACCTCTTAATTTTCGAACCAAAATTTTAGGACTTTTTCTATATTAATTCTGAAATTAATGCAGAGATATTTATGAGCTATATTGGCAAACTCAATGAGTGAGAAATCCAAAGCATTTTATAGAGTTCAATTTGAAGTTTTTTAAGGAAGTTACCTTCATTTTTCTTTATAAAGGTCATGGTGGTTGTTATACTTGAGAATTAAGAAAATTATTATCACATTTAAGACTTGATAGGTCACTTTTTTAGTTATTCTGTAAGTATTTAATATTTTTTACATTTTTATTTCTGATCTTGAAAATGGTGAAGAATCAATGCGTTGAGAATCACTAGGCTTAGAGAGTTGTTCCAAGGTATTTTTTTCTCATACAATTTTGTATCTTGTTGATGGATTCCTTATGGTGGTGAGTTCC
The DNA here is from genome assembly GCF_000313855.2 of Musa acuminata subsp. malaccensis. NCBI lineage: Eukaryota > Viridiplantae > Streptophyta > Magnoliopsida > Zingiberales > Musaceae > Musa > Musa acuminata. Next base: position 536,893 of record NW_008991513.1, read on the forward strand.
TAGGCTTTCATTTTTAGTTAGGTTCCTATGGTGGTGATATCTATATCTCTGAGATGTTTTACTTGGTTGGTGAGTTTGTTTATCTTATTTTTAATCATTTTAGTTCTTTTTTTTTTCGTCATCATCTTTTCTTGTAAGTTTGTCTCTTTGGTGATATTCAAGATTGTATTACTCAATTGCATAGTGGGCCATCTCTTTTATTTTATTTTGTTTTCTCCATGATCTGGATTACTTGATAGAAAGGAAAAAGATTGCAAGAATTTATTTATCCTTTTGCAAATGGAGACATATTTTTCTTATATTCTTTTGCAAATGAAGTTAAAGTCACTCATTCATCTTTCTGACTTGGGTGTGACCAAGAAAAAATATTCCTCTCAGGTTCAAATGGTCTCATAAAACAAAGACTAAGAAGTATGTGCTCATATTCGAGTACTAGAGAACATAACCAGTAAGATGTTGAAGTCCAAATTTGAAAGGAAAATTCTTGATTTGAACTATGTCATGTTGAAGTCCATTATCACCTGTATTCAAATTTGTCTCCTTTGCCTATGTTTACTTGTAGCGACCGTACATGCAAGTGAAGCTTTATTGTCGAGGCTTTTTCTTTTTTATTGAAGTTTGGGCTTAGAGTGGAAGGAGAGTGTTTTGAATAGGTCCATCACCTATAAACTATTGAGATAAATCACTTATTTTGATATTAGAAAGAAGCCCTTCTATAATATTTCTGTTAAGAGATTTGTTATCTATTACAGATCACATTTCTTCAGTAATTCTGAAATTAAGAAACTGTTTAAAGGGTCAATTTATTTAGTGACTGAAGTCAACCTTCTAGTTGCATATTGAGTATCTTGTCCTTGTTTGTTACTGATGCTTATGTGCCATGGATTTTTCTGTGGTACCACTCACTATATGTTAGAGGTTGGCTTGAGGATGACCTAGCTATGCATTGGCATGAGTTAGTTTAGCATTAAAAAAAATTTATATATGGATTGTGTTGCATTTTAGAGCAAGTCCATCATAGTAAATTTACATAAAAGATCATATCCTTTTCTTTGTTCTTATCTACACCTGTCAATACTTCTTTATTGTGTGGGCTGACATACTTTGGTGCCTAGGCCAATAGTTGGTGCTTCACTCTCTTGTTTGAGGGCTTTTATATTATTCGTCCTCCCATGTTCAATGGGACGGACTACACTTATTGGAAAACTCTCATCTGTTTTCTATGGATTTGAATTTATAGAATATTATCGAAAGCAGTTTTCAAAAGTCTTATACTCCAATGAACGAATGGAATGATTTGGAGAAGAAAACTTTTTCTTTAAATACTCGAGCTATGAATGCTCTATTTTGCGCCTTAGATAAAAATGAATTCAATCGGGTTTCTACTTGTGAAACGACTTTTGACATTTAACACACACTTAAAATCACACATGAAGGCACTAGTAGAGTTAAAGACTCTAAAAGAAATATTTTGATGCATGATTTTGAGTTGTTTCGTATGAAGCCAAGTGAAACTATTGGTGACATGTACACCCGTTTTACGGATGTCGTCAATAGTTTAAAAGCTCTTGGCAAATGTTTTTCGAATTTTGAACTTGTTAATAAAGTTTTATGATCGTTTTCTAAAAATTGGGATTCGAAAATAACGACTATTCAAGAATCTAAGAACTTGAACCATTTTCCACTCGAAGAACTTATTGGGTCTTTAATGACCTATGAAATGAATTGTATGACACATATTGAACATGATGAACTTGAGAAAACCTTCCAAAGAACAGAAAAATTTTGACACTTAGAACAAATGAAGACCATTTGAGCGAAAGCTCAAGTGATGATGACTTTGAACTCTTGACTATAAAGCTTAAAAAATTCTTAAAACAAGAATCTAAGAACAAAAATAAAAGGAATGCGCAACTACTTGCTATGAACGCAAGAAGAATGAAGCACTTTGGGACAAAACGAGTACCTCCAAAGTCGAGGAGCAAATCGATGAAGACAAAGTGGCGAACTTCGCTTTGATGACTCTCGACGATGAGGTAACCAAAATCCCTTTACTTTATTTTGAAATTACTAGATGCATTTCATATGTTGTTTTTAAATTAGTATATAAAATACAAATAAATAAATAAATAAATAAAAGGGGATCATGCTTTTCTTTTGAAAATGATAATGACAATTGCATGTTTTATGAAAATATAACAAAATGTTAGATTTAAATCTAATGATTAATCCTATATATGTTTTTAAGAAAAAATAACGTGTGTCCTGATGATTTCCATATTGCTTTTCGATTTTGATTAAAAACGATTTATGTTTAATGAAGTTATGCTTGATAAAATAATATAATGATGATTTGAAGTCACGCTTAATGAGTTTATATTTCGAAATTATGCATGATGATTTTTGTGATTTATGGCTTATTGATCTTTGTCATAATGAAAGTTACTTTTTCGGTTTTAAACGATGATGCTTGTTTTTGTTTGATATAAATAACAAAGACATGCTTGTATGAAATAAATCACATAAATTGAAACAATTATAAAGAGGAAAGCATTTTTCTTGAAATTTTTTTTCTCTATCTTATCGATTTTTCACTAAGAAATTAATGAAGTTATTTATGTCATTTTGAATCTCTTAAAAGTAATTTTGATAATTTGACGATTTGAATTTGAATGAGTTTTATCTAAATCATGATCTTGATTTCTTGGAATTACTTGAGATTTTTTTTAATCAAGATCTCTTCTTTTTACTCTTACGATTTTTCTTGGTATTTTATTTTAAGAGGAGATTTACTATATGAATTATGAGAATTATGATACATGAATCGAGGTCCTTTATGTGTTCTCCCATGACTCTATTTGCTATAAGAAAATTTTTATCTATATCATGATCGATTTTGAATTCTTGGAATCAAAACTTAATATTTTCTTTATATGAATCAAGACTTTTCATTATTCTCCTATGATTTTACTTGCTATATATTTAAGATGAGCTTTTCTATATAAATCATGAGATTTCTTATGCATGAATCGAGATCATTGATTATTTGTTCTTCTACAATTCTTTTGTTGTTTACTAAAGAGAATATCTTTTTCGGAATTCATGACTTAAAATTTCTATTGAAGATTTTTTACTATTTGATCTCCTAAGATTTCCTTTTGATTATTTAAGAGGAGATTTGTCAAAATGAATCATGTCTTTTGGTATTCACATGATCTCATCTTTCATGATATGATTTTTTATCCTTAATGTGATGATATGAAATTATGCAATACTCATGATATTATGTTGATTCATACAAATGAGAAGTTAAGATTATGCATTGTAGGATGTAATGTAATTTGAAATTTTGATACCATCATGATTTGAATTATTTATGATTTGGAATGATGCATACAATGCTATGATTTGTTGCTCATATTCGAGTACTAAGAATATAACCAGCAAGATGTTTAAGTCCAAATTTGAAAGGAAAATTCTTGATTTGAACTATGTCATGTTGAAGTCCATTATCACCTGTTTTCAAATTTGTCTCCTTTGCCTATGTTTACCTTAAGCGACCATACATGCAAGTGAAGCTTTATTGTCGAGGCTTTTTCATTTTTATTGAAGTCTAGGCTTAGAGTGGAAGGAGAGTGTTTTGAAGAGGTCCATCAACTGTAAACTATAGAGATAAATCACTTATTTTGATATTAGAAAGAAGCCCTTCTATAATATTTCTGTTGAGAGATTTTTTATCTATTACAGATCACTTTTCTTCAGTAATTCTGAAATTAAGCAACTGTTTAAAGGGTCAATTTATTTAGTGACTGAAGTCAACCTTCTAGTTGCATATTGAGTATCTTGTCCTTGTTTGTTGCTGATGCTTATGTGCCATGGATTTTTCTGTGGTACCACTCACTATATGTTAGAGGTTGGCTTGAGGATGACCTAACTATACATTGGCATGAGTAAGTTCAGCATTAAAAATTTTTTATATATGGATTGTGTTGAATTTTAGAGCAAGTCCATCATAGTAAATTTACATAAAAGATCATATCCTTTTCTTTGTTCTTACCTACACCTGTCAATACTTCTTCATTGTGTGGGCTGACAGACTTTGGTGCCTAGGTCAGTAGTTGGTGCTTCACTCTCTTGTTTAAGAAACAAAATATGCAGGCCATTCATCAATTGGATATGACAAGGTAGACTCAGTTTTCAAGCTACAAATAGCATATCTGCTAGGTAGTTGGAAGTAATGGTAGCTAGACTTGAGTACTAGCAGATTTAGTATACTCTCATTGAAATAAGCATAAAATGTTTACACTGTCTGTATAATATTATATCAAATTGTATACCATCTGTATAACTTTACATCTCAGCTGGCAATAAACCAGCATGCAACAGTCAAATGTTTGTGCAATAAAATTTAAGCTTGGATCATGTTAATACATGATGTGACTATTTTGTCTGATGCTGGCTGATACGAACAAAGCAAGGTGCATGCCTGCATCCTTGTTCTTGCTTCCTATTGCATGATTGGCCCTATGCTAGTTTCTAATGCTCTTGCTACCAGTTTTAACTCAAATCTTATGTTGGCTGAAGAATGAGTTAATCCTTTTCATTATCATTGTTGTATACAGAATTTGCTTCTTTCTCTGTGGTTGGTCAGCTTTTCCACATTCCTTGCTACTGCTTGCTGATTTTGTTTGTTTATTTAGAAGTAAGAAAGATCTAAGGTTCAGGCAGATGTCTGGTCCAGCTCTAGTAATTTTAATTATTATTCTTTCTACTAGCTGGGTATAAATATTTTCTTTTAATCCTAGACAAAGTGCATTTTCATTGCATTAATGTATTTTTCATCCTTCTCTTGATTGATGGAGCTCTATTGTATAGTAATGCACATATCAATATCTCAGACCCTCAGTGGGACAGCCTATCATATGAAACACGAATACAGTGCTCCAATGTATCTCATCATACTGGAAAAGAATAAAATATACTTATATCTTCCAAAGTTTCTCCGTGGATCTGCATCATCAGAAGCCAATACTTAGCCTGATATGCAAAAAATTGTGTTACATAAAGATATTCATATGTGAGTAGACCACAGAAACGAGTTTCTCTGAGCTGCTACTGTGAAATACCAAGCTCATTATTCTGCCATTCAATGATAACACTTGTTTCCTTAAATTTCCTTGTAATTGTGCTTGTAATTTCCACAGTAACTATGCTTCCTAACATGTTTCTACCTCTTGTACACCATTAATGGTGTGGAATTATGGTTGGAAACTTTTCCTAAGTTACCTAATCACTAGCATTGTTTGCTTTGCTTTTGCATGTCCATGTTGACAGCTTGTTGAGCAAATGCCATGTCACATGTTCATATCGTTGTTCAGGAGTTTGCACGAATCAGTGCCTTGGGTCAGTACCCTATTAGCATGGAATGTTTTGATATGTATAGCTCGACATGACTGGTAGACAACCCATCATGGGCAAGTCATACTTCCATCTGTATTATGGATATATGTTATTGATAAATCGTTCAAAAATTATCACAAAACCAAGCATGTCTAATTTTTTTCAGTTATTTATAAATTTTTGTAGTTTTGGTCTGAGATCCTTATCGGCATACCAACACATGATATGCTTGCATACCAGTTGGCATAAACCAAAGAGAAAGAGGGACTGATGATGATGGTGATGATAATGTAATTGCTGAACAATTAGAACTTTATATTTCAGAACAAATTGTATGGCATGCATGTGATTGCTGCTACTTGGTTCACTCATTATCATTTTCCTTATGCAAATTAATCCAAGGACATTGATATAATGTTTGTAGTCTTGGTCTGGGATCTGTATCAGTATACTAACACATGATATGTCTGCATACCAGTTGGTCTAAACCAAAGAGAGAGAGAGAGAGAGAGAAGAGGGGATGAGGAGTAGGAAAAGAGGTGCAGAAGCAAGATGAGGACAAGAGGGAAGGAGAGAGGGACAATGAGGAGTAAAGGACTGTTGACAGTCAACAGATGCCTAGAGTAAACATAAAAAATAAAAATAAAAAAACTAATATTGCACTGTATTGGGCGAAATTCTCATTCCAGGTTGGACATATAAATCCCATTCAATGCATACTAGTCCAACTGGCTTTTAAACCTTGGTCTAGATGCATTGTATTAATATGCTACTCAGCATGGGTGACCCGCAGTTGTGGGTCGTTGGACACATGCACACATTTTATTTTATTTTTATTTTGTCCATATTTCTCTTGATATTCTTTCAAGGCCAGCTGCATGTTGCTTTTTCAATTAGTGAAACTGAATTGGAGCCCATCATACCATTCTAGTATTCTCATGTTACCAGAGTACAAGAAATTTTCATGCTTTATGGATTATTTAGAAGCAATAAATAAATCACAGTGTAATACTAGCAAAAACATAGATTGTAATTGAGTAGTTTCATGAACCGGTATATTCAATTATCCATAGGGACAGTTCTTGCTCCAAATTTATGTATCTGAGAGAATGGAAGATAATGCGTCAGCATCTATATTTATGTTGAGTTTAAGGTTGTTTCTGTCATATGAGACTGGCCAGGATGAAACTAATTCTTTTAATGTTTAACTGGCCATTTGTCTTTTCAATGCAGGTCATTCATGAATAACGTCTGGTACATCAAAATACTTTCACCTGAGGATATGCTGAAAATGGGAAAACAGGGAGTTGAATCTTTATGTTAATCCCTCTAGAAATTCAGGGAACAAGTGAGGGTATGTTCTGTAGACAAGTTCTATTTCATGTTGTTTGTGAATGCAGGTCATTTGTGAAATTTGGCTTTTCAATGCAGGTCATTTGTGGATAACGTCTAGCATATCAAGATACTTTCAACTGAGGAGGTGCTGAAAATTGGAAAACAGGGAATTGAATCTTTCTATTAATCCCTCTTGAAATTCAAGGAACAAGCAAGGGTATGTTCTATAGATGAATTCTATTTCATGTTAAATAAAATAAATTACTAAAGCTCTCTTTCTGCTTTAAATTGTTCTTGTGTGGTGTCATTGTTAGTTGTACTACCTATGGAAATAGACTTGAGAATATAGGAATGTTCCAAGTGTCTTCATACTTGTAAATTTTTTGTGTGTCTCAGTTGGTCTAGATAGGCAAATCAATGGGTTTTGGCATCTTGCAAGGTGTTATGGTTTCAAGATCGCTATATGATAGGAGTCCACTACATGAGCTTCATGTCCAAAACCCACTGATTCAGGAAATTACATGGGATTATTTTGGTGTATACAATTGAGAATTTATTTAACAAAATTGTTAATTATGCAAATATTATCAAAGCTAAGAGGTTCTTCTTCGGAGATGATCTCATATACATGATTGTCAAACCTTGTTCCTAATCTTATGGGGGTTTGCTGCATGGTCCCTTTTTCCCTTAATTTAGCTTTGTGAAGTGACATTCTATATGATGATCCAAATAAATCTTGGTCATCTTATAGGTATCTTTTTTGCAAGGATTGAAATATCATACCGTACCGGAGTTTCGAGATTCGCTCAGTATAGTACGGTACTGTATATCAAGTGGTATATTTCGGTATACTGCTCGATATGTGTATATATATATATATATATATATAAGGAAAAATAAATATCACTCGGTAGCGAGCGGTTCGTGTACTGATCTACTAGTGGACTGGTACGGGCGGTATTATTTAAAATTGAAGACCTTGCTTCTTTAGTTCTCTCCCTATATTGTACCTCTAATATGAAACATATTCATATACTCATTTTAAAATCTATGCTTGAGGATTTGTATGTAGAATATCCTAATAATGCTAGATACAAATGTGCAATAGATGTTATATCAAAGATGGTGCTACTAGTTTGCCATTTCTTTTGCTTTTGGGTTCCATCCTTATTCTGAATTATTTGTGTTCAGTTGCATGAATTCCTTCACTTGTTTAGTTTTGCAAAGGAAGCATTCATTGAGATACTAAAATCCTGTCTCTTTTACTTCTAGTTAGAATAATTTCATATTCCATTGGCTCACTTTTGGCCATGTGTTAACCATGTTAGAGAATTTCATTTTGGCCTTCACCAGTGATACTTCAATTACAAATATTCTATATAAGACCTTTCTTATAGTGCTAGTCATCCATGACATCCTCAACTAGTCTCTAGATAATGTTGTCCTGTATGGTCATTATCTTGTTTTTCGAGGCATTTACATCAATAAACACCTGTTTTTCTGTGCTAGTTGTTGAAAGGCGATGATCACTTCACTTTCCGCTCGACATTGAAAATCTATGATAGACAAAAGATAGATGAATGAGATTTTTTATCATAGCGAAGAAGCTGAGACCTAAGATAAAGTCTCTTCACCTTAGATGAATGAGATTATGTGGTAATGCGATGCTCACTCATAAGAAGACTAGGCTAGGCTCGAATAGCAGGGAAGAAAAGCTCTTTGGACTAGCAAAAGCAGATGCCTTGCTTACTTTGAATCAAATTATTCTATGAAAAGAGGGGATGCTCCCTCGTTCACATCTTTGTGACGATCGGTGGCTACCTTTTTAAGTTTCAAAAAAAACATCTTCAGTACATTTTAATAGCCTTCTCTAGTGTTAAAATTGATATTAGGGCTTCAGTAATTGACTTTATTTCTTTGGTTTTATCTAGTCTCATAAATATATTTAATTGTTGGTTTTTGTTGTAAATATAATCCGTAGGCTATATCCATAGCTTTTCTCGTTATCTGCAAGTTGTAAACTCGAACAAGAGTACCCATCACTTTTAATGCATATATCATATGATTCCAAAAGGATGATACCAAGATAATATCATTGACTCGTCTTTCGCATCTTTGTCCTTTTGCTTTTCACATCTTTTGTCCATTTATTTAGCATATCTCTTCGAGGTAAACATATTTGTAAGGTTGTGCTTTTGTCTTTGTATAATTTATATACTTAATAATGTTAGAAATGAAGTAGCAAATCACGTGATATCAATTAATTCTTTGATCATGTTGAAGGTCTCAATATGATTATATATAAATCGAACAACAAAAGTTGCATGGGTCTTCTTGATTTCTACATTCTTTTCAATATCCTTTGACATTAGATCAAATACAATGTGTCACTTGTGAAGTCCAACATAAGTGTGGGTTTTTTTGGCTCGGATTAATTTATCTAAAAAGGAGAAAAATTAAATTATTAAGACAGTTGCTTCCATTTAATTAAAAATTTAGAACATTCAAAGGAAAAGTCTTATGGACTAAAACATAATTGCTTATAACTTGAACAACATTTTGTTCCATAATTTCAAGCAACTCAAATGTTTTTCACAAACATGATTCCTAAAAGATAGTTGACCATAAAATTGATTTTACTCCTTTGTCTGCTATCATAGGGTACAAACATATGATAATATAGCAACCATATTTTGCTCATGCATCCTCGTGACTATGCATCCTCGTGACTCTCATTTGTGTAATCCAACTCTCTTTTCAGCAATGAAACTCTTATCTTGAAGGTTTAATTAAGGAATATATCTTCATGATAACTTATCTCCTACAAATATCCGAATTCAAGCTTCATAACTGAATAAAACCATTTTGTATAAGAAAAGATGAAATAGTAGTGATGCTGCTGTTAATCTGGAATCTCACTCTCGGATTTTAGACTGGAGGTTGAATCGAAACTCTTGGTAGGCTCAGTAGTGGGGTCAGTGATTACTTTTCAGCTCAATCAGATCAAGAAAAACTTTTGGAAACCTTTTGTTGACACACAGAGTGCTAGTATAATAAGATCGACCAAGGAAAATTAATGTTAATTTACCTTGTTCGTGCTTGATCGTAATGCTTCTAGTCAGTGTTTTGCAGCATTCACATGGTAACCCACAATGGTTCTGGTTGATATCTTTGCAGGTTACCCTCTTTTCGGCTCTCAACTGGTGCTCCTTATAGACACTCCTAGCATGATTTTGTTGTTCTCAGATTCAGTATGATCTGCAAGATGACCGATAATATGCAATTTGATGGTATTTGCTCTCTTCCACCAGATATAAACTGGATATTTTGCTGCTAATCTAAATTAACTATGATTGTAACTATACTTCAGAGTACATCGAGATGCTTGAACAAGTATTATTTTGGCCTGTTTCCTGTGCGACTACTTGTTATGAATAGCAACTTTTGTCCAGCTAGTTCAAACTTGTCTGGGATAACACCCTTTTCTCCACGTTTGAGGTTCTCATCTTATATCTTCTGTTTGATTTGGTGGTGACATGTCAATTGAACTATCCTGATGGTGAAGCTATCGAGTACTCGCCTATGCTGTGTTGATGCTTACTAGGATCCTAAAGATTCCCTGGTAATATTTTGATCGAGCTGAACCAAACTATGGCATCGCCCACCAAGCCGACATTTGACGTTGCTCTTTATCTTAGATGCCAACTGTTTTTGGGTACATCTATTTTTGTTTTGAGTTCTTTGCATTCAAAGAATAAATATCGATCTATTTTTTTCTATTATAGTAGTTGTGTTATGCAAAGAGATAAGGCTGCTAAAATGCAACCTACATAGGCCGATTGGGTTTCAAGTTTTACCTACTTGATTAGGTATTTATACCACATTTAATCGGTAATTAACGTAAAATCAATAACCTCTTACATTATATTTATTTATATATATATATATATATTTATATTGCGTCGATGCATCTACCTCAAGAAATATCACATCATAATACTAATTAATCTATATGTATATTATGTGCATGTGCAGCTGTGTCCTGAGGCAAGGAGAGAAGGAAACAGTCCCCACAGCAACACCAGGATCAATCGCCATCATCGTCTTCTTCTTTTGATCTAACTTTCTGAAGATGTGCTACAGGAGAGAAAGGACAGCAAGGGAAACAATTTCCTCTGAACCAGGAGACCCCATGATGGCGCTGTACGTGGAGGCGAAGGTGGATTCTGTTCAAAAGCCTTCCCCCTTTGCTCTCATTGAAAGGCGACGAAGGTGGCAGATAAAGGAGGCACCGTCATCATGATGGCGAGGAGAGCTGCCTTTTGCAGCCATGCATGCATTGGCTTCCTCCTCGGTGGGGTCTCCGGTGGCGCCCCCGCGCCAGCTGTGTGATCCATGCCCTCCTCCTCCCCCTTCTCCTCCTCCTCGTCTCCTGCCGGGCACCCTCCTTAGGTGGCTGCACCCCCTATGCTTCCCTCCACACGTGATCCTGCTCCCACACATCACCTCCTTTTCTTCTCTTTATATTCCGAAATCCCCACCCGCCGTCTCTCTCTCTCTCTCTCTCTCACACACACACACACACACACACACACACACACGACACATGCACATCCTGTATGCGCGTAGGAGGAATGGGGCACCGTGAAGCCATCGATTCGTCCTTTGATCGTTCTATTGGAGCAGCATGCAATCTTTCTCGCTCTTCTCTCTTTTCAGGAGGTGTTAATGGCGGACAGGAGTTCTTGGCCCACCACTTTGGGAGTTCACGAATGGTTCACGCCGAGATACTGAGGGCGGTGAGCTTACCGCGGTCACGGAGGAGGTGACGGGCTACGGGCCTGCAGTGGATCCGATGTATGGTTTAACGTAGGCAACATCGGGGTCTGAGCCAATGCATGCTCCTCGGGATCTGGTCCCGGAGTTCAATCTTAGTACTCGTTCCAGTAAGTTCTTTCAAACTTGAAATTGATTTTTATTTGCCATGAAATGTTATTATTTTAATCCATTCTTAACATAGATTTTATCTTACAAAAAAAGAAGTCAAATTGCTGCCCTAATAACACCAAAAATACACCAACCATTTTTGTTTTTCATAAATAGACCATCTTTTGGTCGTTCCTAACAAACAATTTCCAGAATGATTATTTTTGTTTTGATTGGGTTGACAGGATTCTATCATCGGCAAGACATATCTATTCATGCACATTTAAATGTCCAACAACCATTATCGACCATCACAGTGTATTAATCATGTCGAATTTGACCTAATATTGTTGATGGGCCCAACGAAGTATGTCGGATAATATCAACTCTACTCATTTACTGTCCTTTTTATATCTGGGAAAGACTTTTTTTTTTTTGTGATTTAAGGTTAAGATGCATTTTAAATGTTTTTAAAGATATTATTTATACAATTAATGTCCTGAAAGCTCCATCTGAAGATGAGAACCGAAACAATGGCATCTTACATGACAGCATACATGTACGAGACACGACAGCTTTACGTAGTCAACCTCACTGCATCACCGTAATGATAACCCACCACCACCACCCGAGCAATGCAGAGAACGATGTAGGAAGGGGAGAACTCGGAAGAGGAAAGGGGGGGGGGGGAGTGTGGAAGGAGGGAGGGAGTCAAAGGCGAAGCATATCGAGGAGCCATTGAATGCGGTTGCTGGGAGTCTTCTCATGCACTCCCGCTGCTGCACACTTAGAAGTGAAATCCCGGCGTCCCTGCGGCCTACTGTTGCCCTCTTTGTTTCCTTCTTCTCTCTTTCTGTGGAACTTGTCCGGAGAGGACAGGAAATAATTGCTCGCAAATTTGGATCTCTCTGCCGTCCTCGCCACCATCATTCCATCTGCAGCAATTCCCATCATTCCTTCTGCCACCCTTTTCTCTCTCTCTCTCT
>NW_008991513.1:551108-574195 GCF_000313855.2 Musa acuminata subsp. malaccensis
CTTACTCTCTCTCTCTCTCTCTCTCTCTCTAGGGTCATTAAATCCTCCTCTCAATAGTGAATCGTTCTCGTGATCCGTGGCTTTCCACACTGAGTGTTGTGCTAATCCTCGACAGACCCAACGATATTTAGAGGTCTCATGTAGCTCAGGAAGCTCGAAGAAGTGCCGTGTTAGATGGTGCAAGGCAACCTGAGAGGCATTTATCTCTAGAGTACCACACAAAGAAGGTTAAGAGAGAAAGAGAGCATCTTCGGTAGGAAACAACACTGGATTGAGATCGGTGATCAGGAAGCCAAAGAGCTCGGTTTGGTTCTTCCCTCGCAGTTTATTTTGTAGGAGACGCATAGTTCTTCTCGATTGAAGTCTACACGAGATGGGGAATTGTGGGAGGAATGGAGCTGTGAGACAGTATGTTCGATCCAAGGTTCCTCGGTTGAGATGGACCCCTGAGCTCCACCTCTGCTTTGTTCATGCCATAGAAAAGCTTGGAGGCCAAGACAGTATGTATCTGCTTCTCCCCTGTTTACTTCCCGGATTATACCATTTGCTCATGCTTTGTTACACTTTCTGATACTGCTGCACTCAGAGGCCACGCCGAAGCTTGTGCTTCAGTTGATGGATGTCAGAGGACTAACCATATCCCATGTTAAGAGCCATCTCCAGGTTTTCGTTTAATTAAGGCTTCATTTTTTTCTTGTTTATTTTTCTTCATGCTGCTGATCAACGGTTGGTGCGGCTTTAATCAGATGTACAGAAGCATGAGGAATGACTTGGGCAAGCAAGGTATGGACATAGTTTCTGCTCACTGTTTGTTCTTTTACTTCGATCATGAAGCTGTGATTAGCTACTTTCCGGTTCTCAGTAACTCATAATCACAAAGCGTATGAGTCTCTGAGATAAGGAAGTCACACTTGCATTGATCCCATGGGAAAGTTTCCCTTCTTTGCATAATGTGATGGAGAAGGCGTGGTTGAGCAGCAATTCTAGTTTCTTTTTTCTGTCTTTTTTTTTTTCTTTGTTTCACATGAATCAACTTCTCCATCACCTTTTGCCTGTTCATTGTGTTGACTGTTTGGTTGGATAAAGTGAAAGAAGGATATGATCTAAAGGAGACTCTAATGCCCCTTCTTATCTGCTTGTCACCAGCAGAGCTGCATGAAAGAAAGCACTCATGCCAAAGCAATGATGAAGGTCCTGATGAGCAAGACGATGTTGGTTCTTGCCACGCTTGGAAGTCCACTAAGGAGTTCCAGTCGCAGTTCTTGTACTCTCCTCTTCCCTCTCTGAAAAGGTTGGCAAGCTACCAGCTTTATCCCAGCTTAAAGCAGTATCAGTCATGTTAGCAGCACATAAAGACAACATCCAAAGTCTCTTCTGGGCACCCTTTTCCCTCACCTTTTGCTAATCCTCTCCCCGTTCTTTTGTTTATTGTATTAACAGGTCCAGGTTGGATGCACAACCCAGCTCCAAGAAGAGTGTGCAATGCAGCCAGCAAATCTGTGAGGCAGTCACCTCCCAGTACTGGATTGACAATTACATGCAAGCCTTGGCTGTGGATAGGGGAATAAAGGAGGAGGGTTTTAGCTGGCAAAGGAAGGAGGGTCAGCAGACTGAGGACTTGGCAGCTGATCACTCTTCAAAGCTCAGAGTTCCTGGATGCATGGTGGAAGAATCTGACCCTTTAAAGGTAAAACAAGAGAGACTGTGTTTCTATCTTTCTCCCTTGGTTTTTGCCAGCTTTGTTCCTCTCTTCCAGTTATCTACTTGATCAACAGCCATAGATTGCAGGGAACATGCATGGCTACTTTGTACCTCATCTTTCTCCCTCAAGTCTTTTGATTGGAAAGCTGAACCACCCTATTGCATCCTAGTGTGCTAAACATTCATTTTGCTTTTCCAAACACATCCATGTGATTCAATAGGACAAAGACAAACAGGTACAGGTGAAAATTCGACTGAATGCATATTAATCTTTTAACTGAGAAGTCCTTCATTGGAGTACTGAATACTGAAATTATTGAAAGGTGGTGGTAGTTGAATAGTGCTTCATTTTGTGTGGTAGACATGCAATCAGGTATCAAAAACTTCGAAGCAAAGCACAGAAAACATCTGGGTTAAGTAAGAATGAGTGTGGCTAGTAGTTGTTCAGTGTTAAACTTGGTACAAGGCTATGACTATTGTGCATGATCTAAATCAGATGAAGAAATCATATGATGTTGTAGCTTTGGTCCTTGCAGGCTACTGTCTGGAGTGACCAGTATCTCACATCCGCAAAAGAGTTGATGCCCATAGAGATATACGAGAATGGATGTCTGTCACACAAATCCCCACCGCTTAACAATGAGTTCGCGGAGAGTGAGGAAACCAATGATTGTTCTTTGTCCCTGTCCTTGTCGTTGCATCCATCTCAAAGCAACAATTCATCATCCGACGGAGGATGCTGTGCACTAGGGAGAAACTTCAATGGTCGTCACTCGAGCTACTCTGTCACTCACAGAGTTAATCTGGATCTCTCCATGTCTATCTGTGGCTCTTAAATACATTATTTCTTAATTTCTATTTCTTGTGAGTCATCTTCTTTCCTTGGCCACTCTTATTGTTGATGGCCTTGGCAGAAAGTTACTGATTTAGATGAGCTAAAGACTTGTTTTCATCTGTAATATAGAGTACCTCTGATGTGTCACTGCAGAAAAATCTTTGTGATTCTGAATTATGTTGTTATGGTGACATTTATTGTGCATATCATGTATAGATAACATTAGGTTCTGCTCACTGCACAGAAATCATCAGGTGAGTGAAAACAAGGAAAGCATAGATTGTCTCTTCACAGATGGAAGCTAGAGAAGGTGAGTTTGGATACAAGACGGTCTCCACATAACACTGTAATTGTCTGTTGTCATGCAAAAGCTTTCTACAAACCATCAACCACCATAATTTACAGTGGTTTTACTGTGTCAAATCCTACAGGGAAATTACCTGACCACCCTGAGTTATATTCAAGCATGGCCAGCAAAGTTTAGTGGGTAAAAACTTCGGTACACTTCATTGTACTTGGTGTGGGAGACAGCCATTATTCTTATTGTAGGACTCAGTACCAAGGGGAAAATGAACAGATCCCATGGCAGTGTGAGAAAGTTAAGAACCTTTGCAAGATCAGAGTAGGAGCCCTGCTGTGATTCCCAAGTTTTGGAACTCTTGTCAGGACTCATAAATATGTTATGGGTCAGAACTTTCAGTGTAAGCACAAGAAGTCACTCTTTGAGTGGTACACAAAATACAATTCATGGGTATCATCAACACAACAATAAATAGAGACAGTGAAACACTTTGAAGGAGCTAGCTAGGGAAGTAACAGTGATGAAGATCCTTGAACTGTGGAAGAATACTACACAACAGAGAAAGAAATAGAGCCAACTATTGGAACCCCTTTCTTTCATGGTAGCAATTTAAGTGGAACTAGACACCCCAACCATAAACGATCCTTGTGGAACCCCTCAAAACAGGTAGCTCATTGAGACACATCTACCTGAGAATTATGAACTGGATTTAGACATATCTCCTCTACCATTTGAATAACTCGAGAGTCTAAAAATGCTTGAAAAAAAAATTGCAGGTAAGCAAACTACAGATCAAGACATTAATGAGTATTGTTTGATGGTGATACCACTGGTATGATGTCAGCATAAAAAAAATCTGAATATGAAATATTTCTTTAACAAGTCAGATTCAATTTTTTTTTCCTAATCATATATGGTAAAGGCATATTATCATAAAAAGAGGTCTGAACTTTGAGCATGAACAAACACTTTATTTGTTATATAAAATATTGATTTATCGTATTTCAAACCAATTTTAAGACGAACATTATTAGAAGAGCCTTGTTGAATATGCTTTCAACACAAATTGTAAGCTCTTGTTGTTTTAGAACTAGCCGTATTGAGAAAAATCAAATACAATATCCTCGAACTTATTGAATATAATGATATATCTTATTTAAAATAGGGGTTATGATCATACTCAATATATACAATCAAATTTAAGCATGTAAGGATAGTTGGATTCCATAAGATAAGTAATTAACGTAACATCGTGTCGACATGTTTTTCTTGATACTTATCCTGAAAACTTAACCATTGGAATAGCAAAAGCATATACTCGAGGCATTTTATATTCACAGAATTGTTTGCTGCAACAGTCATCATAACACCATTTTCTTTATGTTCTTTTTAGAAAGAAAACACAAGGAACATTGTCATTTTCTTTCTTTGATTTCCTGTTCACTGTGGAAGTGATATATTCTATGATATCATTCAACTAAATCAGAAAGAGGCAGCAGCAGAAACAAGAATAGTCTACAATTGACTCCACTGAAGCTTGTTCCTGAAACATCTTTACATTTTTTGCAGTGCCCTTGCTGGTTGTTTCTGCTTCTCATCAAAGATTTAAATTCTCATAGAAAGAAACACATCACAATTATCTGCAATATGACATATCTCAGGATTTCCAGGCCAATATCCCACAGAAATGACTCCATATCTCAATTATCAGTGAGAACACCAGTGATAGCAGAAGTTCTCTCTAGATGACGTCTGCTGGAGCAAAATATAATTGTGATCAGCAATCAAACCATTTTTTCGTCAAAAGAGAGACAAATCTGCAGTCAAAGAACATGAAAGAAAGGTTCAAAAGGTTCAAATGACCTGAGTTTTGTTCTTGCCCATCACAATCACTTCTTCATCTCTTTCTACCAACTATGTTGCTTCCTTCAATTCTAAATTAATAAGATAATCATGATAGAGGCAGGTAAGTATGAGATGATAATTTTATATTTTTTATGTGCTTTAATTTTTAATCAATCTATGATTTGAGGATTAATCATATATTTGAGTATATGATAGAGAAGAATTTTTCCCTCAAAACCTATACAAATACATATTACCTTAATTAATAATAACATCTTTTCCATAATAATTTTTTTAAATTCTTTATAGTATCATAGCCCTTTTGCTTCAAGCAAGGCTCACTCTTTCTCACTCTTCCTGTTATCACTTTATAGCTCTCAATTCTTTATGGTTTTTTAAATTTTTTTAAATTTTTAAATTTTTTTTAAATTCTCCATGGTTTCTAGTATTGCACCAAAGATGAAGACGTGTAACTCCTCCCTACTGATCTCCTAGTGTCATATGCTCTACATCAAGTCTACTCCACCTTGCTGATCTAATCAACTTCCTTTGGCGATCGACTTGCTTTTCTAGTGATCCTCCATCGTTGTTTAGTTTTGCTTGGTGAGTGTTTGGCTCCTAAATAGGCACTACTACCTAGCATTTTTATCGGTGTCCTTGTCCCCTTCTCATCAACTGCCAAACTCATTAGCGCCTCGGATCCATGGTCGATCTCTTAATAATAGTCTAATGCCTTTCATCATCTTACGTTATCAACACTTGCGATTGAGAGAAGGATTCGGGGGGAAGGAAGAGATCACCCTCTTATGTACATCCCAGATCAGATAATCAAATGTGGACAAGGTGTTCGTGCTCTACTTCCTAGACCATAGGGGCCTACTACATGTTGACTCTTCAGAGATTGATCTTGTCACTCCCGAAATGGTGACTCTTCTAACTAATACACCTCCAACAATCATAGTCATCGATAAGGCTTACAATCAAGGAAGATTTAGGAACGATGACTCCTTAGATCTCTATTGCTTATAGTTTCACAACTAATATCTTCTGTTAGATCATATCCTCCTTTATGGATTTCTTAAATCTGATATCTTCTATCAAATCAGATCCTCTCTTGTGCACTTCTCATATATGATCTCCTTTAATAAATTATATCTCTACATTTGTGCATCCAAAGTAGATTATCAATTGGTTTGGGATTCCCTTATTATATCACAACATTTTCTTAATATATTTTCCACCTCAATCTGATACTCCAATTATTATTTTCTTAGAAAACAATAGTTCATCTCAACCTACAAGGCTTATATCTATTAATATAGCAACTTTAATCCCTTTCAAGCTCTCCAGATGCAACAACTATACATCTTAGCAAGTACAATTAACTAATCACCTATTTAGATATGATATATTAGGCTACATCGATAACTTTCTTAGTTGTCCACCAGAAAAGATCCAAATACTAAGAGAACCTATCCTAATGGCAAATCCTAATCATTAAACACTATAACAAAAGCAAAAGCATAGTTCATGTTACACTAACTGCTCTCATACTTGTATGCTAAGTCTTTTATCTACTCGGATGAAAATAACATAAGAGGAAATTACTATTATTGATCATATATAAAATCTAAATTTATTATAGATGATTTGGCTTAATATGTCACCTTTCGAGTGACGAAGAAGTTATTATTCATACGCCTAACATCCTAGGAGACAAATATAAGAAACCAACAATAATAATTCAAGTACATGATTCACTAATATTATTTAAAGACTATATGATAAGTTGATTGATCATGAAACATATCCGAAACAAGAAAAGTGAAGATGAGACCAATTATCACAGCTCAATTCAATTACAAATCTAAAGACAACGGTAATCAAAATAATAGGAACTTCAATAAAGGGTCAAACAAGATACCTCCTACACATATAGGTAATACAACTCTCTAGCCATGATAGTAACTTCAATCTAAATAACTCAAGAAATAATTTTAATAATAATCGTTACAACTATTAATAGTTTTACCATTACAATAATAATAATTAGCAAAAAATCATCTGCTAGTTTTGTGACAAAATTAGACATATTATAAAAGTTTATTGATCTCAACCATACCCAACTAGCCTCAAGTAAACATTATGATTATTCCGACTACTCATCCAAGTAATTAAATTATTGACTCTAGTGTTTCTCATTATGTGATATATAATATCTTAAGTTATCATCACACATACCTTAACTAGTTGGTTTTGTCGAATGAAAGCAGCGACATATAGTTGAAACTAGTCTCACTCTCCCACACCAAGTCTTCATACCACTAACTTTTTGGTCAATAATCTCTCAAACTATGATTTATCTCATTAACCATGTTCTCACCCTAATCCTACAATACAAATCACTATTTGAAAAACTATTTCACATAGCTCCAAACCTTCAAAATTTTAAAGTATTTGACTATTTATGTTATCCCTAGCTATGCCTCTATGCTTTACATAAGTTAATACCAAGATCCATATCTTCATTAGGTACTCTCTTGAATAGTATACTTTTTAGTGCTAAGATCCTCAAACTCAAAAGGTCTTTTTATTATATCATATTATTTTTGTTGAGTTCACATTTTTCTTCCAAAATATTGCTCCTTTAGCGATGCGAATCACTATAATAACCAGCCATCATATGTTCATATGAGTATACCTCACACCTCTCAAGCGCACCTCTCAACGTATCAACCATTAGTTCTCCTTTAGACTTGTACTCCCTTGTTATTCTAGTTTAATAGCACCTCACTATCTTTATAACTTCTTTATCTACCTATCCACTAACTCATTTTTCAATGCCCGATGAAGTAACACCCTTGGCACTACAAATGATGTCTTTGTCCTCTTCTTAGTCGAGTGATATTGACATGTATCAGCTTGATCACTAACTCTTCACCAATTCTTATACCTTCAACATAACTCAATAATACTACCAAAACTAGACATCACATAACAAAATACTCCAAAAACGATATCTTTAAACCACATCAAATTCTTGATCCACATGCCACTATAAGTTCTCCACCTGACTCTACTAAACCTACAGCCATTATCCAAGCTTGCACAAAATGTCAGATAAGCCCTTGTACTATCTCACTCTATACAAAATGTCACTAGATATAAGTGGATCTTTCAAATTAAGTGAAACCTAGATGAATTCGTTACTAGAATACAAAGCACATTTAGTTGCTAAAAAGTTTCACCAAAGACCCTTGTTGATTTCATAAAGACTTTCAGTCTAGTTATTAAAGTGATGATAATTCGACTCATCTTGACTTTAGCTATCATTCGCATATATGCTAACTAGATGTTAACAATATTTTTTTTATAGAAGACATTAACTAACGATGTCTTTATGTAATAACCCCTTAGCTTTATCCATCCTCAATATCCAAATTATGTTTATAAATTATAAAAAGCTATTTATAGACTTCGCCAAGCACCAAGAGCTTAGTATACCGAACTTGGCTCAAATTTTATAAGAGTTGACTTTTCAACTCCAAATTTGATACACCTTTATTCCTAAAACAACAAAAGAGATATACTATATATCTACTAGTTTATGTGGATGACATTATCATCATAGAAAATAATTTCATAAAGATTAAGTAATTTCTTAAGTAATTGATAGATTAATTCTCCGTCAAAGATTTATAAACTTTATGATACTTTTTGGGAGTGAAAGTAACAAACACATCTAGACTTTTCCTACCTCAAAAGGAGCATATTGAGAATCTATTATCAAAGACCTAATATATAGAATACCAAAGAAGTTATCACCCCACTCTCCACTACTAAGTCACTCAAATTATATAATAGTAGTACTACTATAGATCTCATACAGTACCAACAAGTACTTGGTTCTTTACAGTATTTATCTCTTATACATTCAAACATTTTATTTGTAGTTAACAAATTATCACAATTCATGCATTGGCCCTCTATTACGTATTAGTCTATCTTAAAACGTATTTTACAATATCTTAAAGGGACTCTCAATCTTATACTTCTTCATAAACACTCATCACTTCATCCTATCCTATGCTTTTACCGATGATGATTAGTCAAGCAACACTAATGATAGAATATTATACAAACCCACATTATCTTCCTTAAAATAAATCTAATCAATTGAAGTTTTAGAAAACATAATATAGTTGCAAGATCCACCACTGAAACTGAATATTAAGCTATCGCCACCACTACTGTAGAACTCAATTGGATCATTAATCTGTTATACAAACTTGGTATCGCCTCTAATATACTTTTATAATATTTGTAATAATATTGGTGCCACCTATCTATGCTCTAACTCGATATTCTACTTTAGCACAAAGCATATTGTCATTGATTTTCACTTTATTAGAGATTAATTTGTTAGGTATTAATTATGTGTTTCTTACATTTATACTTTTAACCAACTATCAAACTCCCTCACAAAACCTCTCGCTTATAAGATATTTTAATTATATCAATCTAATATTGATATCCTTGATGGAAGCTCAATCTTATAAGGATATGATAAAAAATTATGATAAAATAAATATAAAATAATAATTTTATATTTTATACATGCTTTGATCCTCAATCAATTTATGATTTAAGGATTAATCATATATTTGAGTGTATGATTTAAATGCATGATTGAGAAAATTTCTCCTCAAGACCTATAAAAGTATATATTATCTTAATGAATGCTAATTTTTCTTTTACAATAAATTTTTTAAATTCTTCAAATGAGAATGGATAATGAACATTTCAGCACTAGCTTTTCTTCGGAATTGTATTGACTTCTTCAACCCAAGGAAAGACCATGGTTTTTTCAGACATATTTTGCCTTCAAAGAAGTCGTTCCTGAAGGAACACTCGCCAATTCCGTAGCTTCTTTAAGCCTCCAATCTTCCTGCTAATTCCGCTTTCTCGTATGCTTCAGGCAATCAACAAGCACTGCCACAAGGCATTTCATGCAAGCTTTGACGAGTTCATTTTATTTGACCGACTTCGATCCTCACAACATTTTTGCTGTGCATGACCACACTACGTAATTATTATTGTCAATTGACTCAAGCTAGTGGTGCCTCGGATCAAACTGTTCCGCTGAAAGCTTTTGCACCGTTGCATTCTCTTTGACGGACAGACTTGCTCGAACGGGTGTGGGAGACATTTTCCTTTGTCGCTTGTATGGGTTAAAGCTTGAAAGTTTTGATCATTTATACTTGTCTTACTAATTTTTTTCTCTCTTTGTGACATTTAATGGAGTGTAGATTGCAAATTAGGTTCTTGCATGGGACCACTTGGAGTGCTGAGGATTGGATCCGTGAGGGAGCACAAATAGGAGGAGATCTGGGTTTGATGCATACGGCTGTAGTTGCTATCGAGTTGTGGTGGTCGTGAAGGGTGTGAAATGAGACTGACTGTGCATAACCATTCTTTGAAACCAGTGTCTATTGTGTTTCATTTGGTTGTCGGATCGATCTGAGCACAAATATTCCTAATGGCATTATGCTAAAGAGCTCCCTCGACAGACATAGTGGGTTCCTCCCCTCGAGAGATGAGTTAAGCTGAACTATAATGGTTCTGTAAGAAACAATCACACCAAGGAATCGACAGACATAGTGTACTGACTGTAGATTTCTGGATCGAGGGACCATGGTGTGCTAAATGGGGTGCAAGAGGTGGTAGTTAGCTGGTTTTACTTGTATGCATGCTGAATCTTGACTCGTTGATTCTTACCAGAGTTTTGCAAAGGAAATCTTCTATTCCTTGGATTGTTCGCAAAGGAAATCTTCTTCTATTCCTATGATTTCTCATGTATTTAATGAATAAAATGAAGTTGATCAATTGGTTGACGACATATGTTGGGGAGAGAAAGTCTGTAGGTTTTCTGAGAGAGGAGTGACCCTCTCGTTTATATTTTTTGTTATGCTTCGATACCAGGAGATAATTTATTTCTTTCTAATTTAGTAATAACATTTTCCTTTTTAGTGAAAAAAAATTGCTCATGATGATCTCATTTAATTATTATCGATTTAAAGTGAGTCTCTTACATCGCAATCGATAAAACTAAAATTGAGGTACACTTTATTGGTATTAGAAATATTTTTAAAATAAAAATATTTCAAATAATATTTTCTCCTTCGACTCAGGGTGATATGTTAGGCTTTTTTGACTAGACTCTGTAGGTTAAAGTCTAATTGATCCGAAATACTATTCATCATATCAATATATATTAATAAATGAATGAATATGTATATATAAACAAAATTTCATGATCAAAAGTCAAATAAATAGAATTAAAAGCAGAAGAACAAAACAACCTATGATTTTATAACATCACTTATAACATAATATATTAAACTTACTGATTAGTAGACGAAAAGACTGGCAAATATATTCTCCGACTAATTATTGCTTATATTTCATTTCATCTTCGTTATCGTTTGTACAATATTATACCGAATCAAGGTTGCCTCTTCTGCTCCCCCCCTCCATAGATTGCAGTAGATGGAGTCACCTATTCTCGTTTGCTTTCGCTGTGCAACAAAGTCTCCTGAGAGACAGAAGACAAAGAGAACTACTTTAAAGTCCTCTGAGGACTTTGTTCCAACACGAAGGTCAGATGCCAAAAGAATTCCCTCGTGGTGAAGGCCAAGAGAACTACTTAACGAGAGCCATGTACCTGAGAGAAACTCGATCGATCGATCTCTTATTCCATGGAAGAAAAGATTTTGAGAAGTAGGTGTGGAAGCTTCGATAAATTATCCTGGATTATGTTAAAGTTTAGGTCAAGTGTCAGTTTCATCATCAGCCAAATTAGAACACAACAGAACTCAAAGAAAAAGCTAGTGGAGGTCTTCATGCGTTGGATTGGAATAGACAAAATGGCCATCTCATTGCTGTTTCTTCATTTTGGAGAGATCTTTTTGTTTTGTTCTTGCAGCTCTCCAATTGGAAATTTTGAGGTGCTTCGGGTTTAATATCAGTCAATCACATAATTATTATTAATTATCATCGTCTTCCACCCATCGACATTGATTACTACGACCAACACCTGTCTTTGTCATCTCTCTACTTACCATTATCGCGGATAATAATTCATTTTCGTTTCATTATTCTTGTTGTCACTATTAATCATCGTCGGTTGTTGTGCCAACGTTGAAACTTAATCATCATCAATCGATCTATTCTTGCAATCAAAATCATTTTCTGGTATTGTTGATTCTCTTTGTGGCAACCAAATCGCTAATCGTTTATATAATACGGTGTTTTGATCTGAAAAAACGAAAATTAATACACAACCTCTTGAGGTACTAATTCGATAATGGAGGCTCCGAGGCAGAAACTAAACAAGGTTGGTGCATGCACCTGACCTGGCTTCGTTTCCATTGGTTTGGTAGGATATTATTGTATCGTTCTCGAGAGTTGACCTCAACATTTCTATCAACTCGGATGCATCCACGTATCAACCTCAAAAAAGAAACGTCCTAGCAAACCCAAGACAGTGATTAAATATTGTTCCTGCGAATCTGGCAGACTTGTTTGACCGATTAACAAAGAACGTTTAGCTTCCTTCATCAATTTCTAGATTAATATTATATTAATTAGCCAATAATTTCGAGGTATTCTCGTCACCAAGACTTTTTCCAATGGGGGCATGTCATGTCAATCCCCAAATCCCGAGTAACACGTTGATGTGACGCATCGTCCGTGGCTTGGATTAGGTCTAACTAATAGTTTTGGTCTCATCGAATCGGTCCAAGTTACGAACCACACACCGATTTGACTTACTACTTGAGCTCCTTATGGTGTATGAGTGAGCCACATGCATATCAATATAATTTTGACTTTGCTATTTAGTAACATGACACTAATTTTTCTTCTTTCTTTTACACCAATTAAAACTTAGCTCGTATCTAATATAGAATTAATCGGATCAGAGTCAATAATTTGTTTGTGGCGTGTGAGAAATGCCAATGTGACCGAGCCCGGTCGTGGGGCCCTCCTTGGTAGGTCACCAATGATCTGATCGCCGGCAGCAGTCTAATCAAGCCGTCTGTTTGGGCGCGGCAAAGCGAGTCTGGACCGAATCAGATTTACATGGCACGAGCCCAATCGCTTCGCTATCGCAGATTAAGGACCCGACATGGGAGCCTGTTTGGGGAAGCATAGACTTGGGGTGCACTCGTCGACGTTGAGAGCTCAACCAACGTGGAGACACCGACGCGATACCCACAGCATCCGTTGCCAAAGAGCGAATCCTTCATGGAGTCTTCCCCGTTCTTTCCAGCTATAAACCGATCGCCAGTGCTTCCGTGGAGGAAGACGCGCTCCTGCTTGTCTACCCCATCCGCTGCCATGAAGTCTTCCTCCCCCGCCGCCTCCGTCTTCGGCGGCAACCCGGCAGACGCCATCACCCGCCGCTGTCTCGCCCCGCTCCCCTTCCTCGTGGTCGTCGCCCTCTCTCTCATCCTGCTCTACCGCGCAACCACGCCCGCGTTGCCCTTCCCCCAGTCGTCCCTCCGCGTAGACCAAGCGCCTACCGTCGTCGCCGCCGTCTCTTCCGAGCCGCCGCCGAGCTCCTCTCCTCCCCCGGTGAGTCCGTGAAGTACTTTTACTAGCTAGGAAAAAGGAGGAGGAGAAGAAGAAAGATCCCTGGAGCATGAGTATCGTGGTCTCGTTGTGGTGGTTGCAGCAGGAAGGGCAGGACGAGAGGCTGGAGAGAGTGCTGAGGGAGGCGGCCACCGAGGACAAGACGGTGATACTGACCTCCCTGAACGGCTTCTGGTCGGCTCCCGGATCGGTGCTGGATCTGTTCCTCGAGAGCTTCCGCGTCGGCGACGGCACGCGCGAGCTGCTGAACCACCTGGTGATCGTCGCGGTGGACGACAAGGCGTACGAGCGGTGCCTCGCGGTGCACCGCCACTGCTTCGATTTTAAGACCGAGGGGGTGGATTTCTCCGGCGAGAAGGTCTTCAACACGCCCGAGTACTTGGACATGATGTGGGCGAGGCTGGATTTCCTTCGCCTAGTTCTTGAGAAAGGCTACAACTTCATCTTCTCGGTGAGTCCTACCTTCAATTAAATAAAAATCATATATAAATTTTGCTTCCTAAATAGTGATTTTGGTATATGGATTCTAAATGATATTAATGTTCTTTATGCAATATTGACTAAGATTAGCTAGTTTAAATTTTTGCATAAATATTAATGTCATTTTCATGTTTTAAAAGACAGATAGTGGAGAACAATAAGATGAATTGGGGTCAAACATAATAGGTCATTATTTCATGGCCTATGCTACCTAATCTAGGAAAAAAATATGATTTTTTTACCCCCACTTACGTCTCCCCACCTGCAAATGAGAGGCACGTCAGTCCCACATGAGCCCACGTGACATCTCCAATTTCCACGGGGGTAGGAACCATTTGAAGAATGGGAAAGTGTCGGTCTTTCCCATAAAATCATGTCGGTTGATGTTTTTTATTATTTTGAAGAATAATAAAACCATTTGAAGAATGGAAATGTTAAGAATATAATAAATAGGTCATCCATGTCTCATGGAAGGCCATAAGCTTTTTTTAAATGCACTAGTTCTGATTAAAAAGAAAAAAGATGGTATTTGAAAAAAAAAAAAACTTATGAATAGAGAAATAAATAAATAAAATTAATGGATCGTGTCTCCTCTACTAGCTTACGAATAGCTTACTTACGAACAGATAAATAAATAAATAAAAATAAATAAATAAATAGCTTATTAATAAATAAATAAATAAATACTTACGAATAGCTTACGCTCGAAATCATATTGTTCATAAAATTAATTTCTATTTGACGTCCCCAAAAAGTCCTTTTCTGAGTTCGTCATACTAATCATTTTATTTCCAATGTGTGCTCATGATTTCATGCAATTTATGAGCTACTCTCCATAGCGTCACATTTACTATGTTTCATGACAATTAATTATTATATATCAAATACTTGTAAAAGAAAAACCACAATTCTGGGAGCTCAACTGCAAGTCTGGTGGTATCAGATAACAGTTGCGTAGTGTGGTGAGATTAACCACCATTCTCGACAGTCATTGACATGATTTTGGTGATATGGTAACAGAGCATCTGATCAACTCCACCGCTGGTTGCATTGCAGGATGTAGATGTGATGTGGTTCCGGAATCCATTGCCATACTTCTACGCAGATGGAGATTTCCAGATTTCCTGCGACAATTTTTTGGGGGGTCCTACTAATCTCAAGAACTGGCCGAACAACGGATTCAACTACGTCAAGTCCAACCACAGAAGCATCGAGTTCTACAAGTATTGGTACTCGTCGCGATTGAGGTTCCCTGGAGTTCATGAGCAGAACGTGCTTAACATCATCAAGTACGATCCATATGTGAGTCGAATGGGAGTGAGCATTAAGTTTCTGAGCACCGAGCGCTTCGGTGGGTTTTGCGAGCCAAGCAGAGATCTTAATAAGGTGTGCACTATGCACGCCAACTGCTGTATCGGATTAGGCAAAAAGATCGACGATTTGAGAGCGATGCTCGACGACTGGAGGAAGTTCATGTCACTGCCGCAGGACACAGAGATGAAGAGAAGGTTCTCGTGGAGCATTCCGCAAAGTTGCAGGTAAACGAGCATATTCGTTTCTTGATCGAGTGTTATACCTTTGTCGGCCTTTTGGCTAAGATCAAGTGGTATACGTTAAGCATCTTCTTGATCTCATAAGGTTTTGATGCTAGTTCTCATCAATTTATCAGATTGCTTTTCTTGAGGTGGGGAGATATCTCACTAGAAATATTTTCCTTATTGCAGGTTACCTCCGGGGTTTTTCAGTGACAAGGAACAAAAGCATCATCTGTGACATTTAACATTTTTCATTTCCTTAATTCTTTTCATACATGAACAAAGATTTCAATAATGTAATTTGGTGGGATCACAACATTGTGAAAGGAAGGAATGCAGAAGATTAGTCCTAAACATAATGAGTTAGGGAAGTTTGATATGCTTCAATGCTCAAAGTTAGTTTCAGAAATATAGATAATGTTTTTGTCAGCAACAAAGATTCTCATTGTTCAAATATATAACCTTGTATCTCACAAAAATGCAACCCCTCCATCGTGAAATAAGATTCTCAGGGCAGCAAAATCAAAGGAAATAATACTTATAAAGGCAAATTGATTTAAGTTACAGACTCATCAAATGTTATTCATAGAAACTTAAATTTCAAATCTACAAAATTTACCTACAGCCTCATTGAAAATACACCAGCCGACATGATTTATTTGGAAATGGAGGCCAAATATGTCGAGAGCCTCCATTCTTTACAGGCTACAGAATGGAAGAATGGGGAACTAAAAGTTTAGCATCAAATGTTGCCGTCCAGAGCACCCTTTAGGACATGTAGACCTTCTAAGGATATGCTCCTTCGAACTCGAGTCCTCGGGATCTCAATGGGCGGTGGCGGATCTGGAGTAAAGCAGATGACCACGACAGTTAGATTGTCACAAGTGTTCCGCTTCAGCGCTTCTCGCACAAGCTCTCTCGAGCATTTCTCAGGATCATTGTGAAGCATCAGCTCCTTCCTAGTTATCGTCACTGCACATTGACTGCTCATGACATCCCAAAGGCCATCACAGCCTATTACTAAAAACTCATCCTCTTCTGTTAGGATTGCTTCCTGTAACTCTGGTTCAGCGCTAAGGGGGCACGCAGAACCTTTGGAGCCCTTCATGTGCCAGTCACCGAGAGCCCTTGCTACAGATAGCTGACCATTAAGATATCCGTCGTAAACACTGCCACCTAGCTTCTCAATTCTAAGCCGTTCAGCATTGCAGTTAGGTTTATGGTCTCTGGAAAGTTCGATTGCTCTGCCACGCTTCCCTAATACAGCTCGGCAATCACCTGCATTAGCAATGAGCAACGACCTACAAGGGAAAGAAATTTAGAATTTATAACGTACAGGCAACTCGTCGAAGAAAATCAAGTATTCAATTAATATTAACCAGCATATAACAAATCCTAGAGGAGAGCAATAGAAATAAACAATCGAAAGATCTTGCATGTTTCTTGAACACGGAAGTTATACAACATATCAAATTATCCAAGCAAAATTTTCCACCTAAAGACTCTGTAAACTGTCAATTCTCTGACCACAAATTAAATTATGATACAGCACAAAGCATGACAGATCTAATTATGAAGTAACATGGGCAGTAAAGAGTGCCAATATCAAAGGACTTGAAAGAAAATGTCATACAGAACAATTGCATTCAGACCTTAAATATTACAGATTTGATACTGTTGATCTGTCGACATGAGATAATCACGTCTTCGGACAAACTGAAAACTTTGTTGACGATGAAGAATAAATATTAATTTCAAAAGAAAATCTACAATGATAAATTATGCGCTTCCACAGAAAATATATTGGATAACTGCCGTTACATTCAAGGCCTTATAGTGCTTACGTAATGCAGTTCTCGGCTATTGAACAGTAAAATGTTCGTAAAGCATTAACATTCAACTACCAACACATCAACTTCATTACATCTTACAGGATAAATACTGTTAGGCAGTAACATCAAACCTTACCTTCCCAAAATAAGGGCAGTAAGTGCTGTAGTTCCAGAAGTGCGATCAAGTGAATGGGAATCAGCAAGCGCATAATCAGCTTTAATAAATGCACTCTTTATGGCCTTCTCCACACTAGACGGGAAATGGCCGTCCTCAATTATGTACTTAAGGATATTATTTCGAACAAAATATGCTGCATCCACACCACCATGTCCATCAAAAACCTGCAAATTCAAACTGCTTAATCTCAGTGACCGCTCAGCAGATCACTAACTGTAACAGGGTCCAAAATATTGACACCATTAATTGCAATCACCAAAAAGGGGGTTACAACAGCAATATAGACCATCAAATGCTAAGAACAATATCTGAAAGATCAAGAGGTCAACAAAATGCTAAGCAGCAGAGCACATTATGGCCAAATACGAGACCATGTAACAATCACGAAATGAGAAGAATTGAACTCCACATAAGTGAATCTCACTCCATAAAAAGCACCAGGAGATGGGAAACTGGGGGAAGCTCTAAGATGTTCGACAAGATTATCTATGCAGATGTGCTCATCCTCCATGTGTGACTTGGGCCCGATCTCTGAACAGCTTCCCGACCGGAACACAGGCAAGAATCCAGTCTGCCTTTCCTGTGGAGAAATCAAAGCAAGAGTCCCCAAATCCAAACCCTGGAAAAATTAGGCAATTGGGTCATGATCATTAAAAATATGGCGATGGAATTGCCAGGTTCAAAAAGACAGGCTCATAAAGGAAAAATAAAAACACACTAATCTAGCCAAACGGACCAGCCGTGCAGTGCTCACGGAATGCCGAATGACCGAGAGGTGTCGAGGGGGTTTCCTGACTCTCGCATCCTTCACGCTCTCCGAGGACTCAGGATCTTCGTTGCCACCACCGGTTGAAGATCCATTAGCCTTGCTTCCGTGCATTCCGTCCAACATCATCAATGGGGGTGAGGATTCGGTGCCGGGTAACCTGATCCCTTCCGAGCCATTAATGCAACTGTCTAGAAATAGAAGCAATGATTCAAAGTGACCTTTCAAGCGGTGGTACCGTTTCGCAATCTAGTACCTCTCCGCCACCGTGTGATATCAAATATGTAGAGATCCAATCGGAACAAAGGTAATCACCTCAGAAAAAGTTGCTCCTTTTCAAATAACAGCCCTCTAAAAATTGAACTTTCCTTTTCCGAGAAGAGGTTCCAGCTCCAAATGTCAACTGCGAAGGAATGGAAGCAAGCAATTGTGAAGCAATTAAAATCCCTCTACAATGTCAAACTTAATCAAAATCAGCAAAAAAATGTAAATAAAATCCCCTAACAGCACCAAATCTCCTAAAGAGAACCACCATAGATCGGATGCTTGCCACCGAATTCGTCGACATTATACAAAACCTAAACAAACTCAACAAAATCCCAACTTTAGCAATGGCAACACCACTTATCAACGGATCTAAGCAGGAAAACCAAGGAAATCTACAGAAATCACAACAACAGATCACGATTCTCCCTAAAAGAATAGAAAACCGTATAAGAATGTCTTCAAGACAGACCCCAGATCAATCAATCTAAAGAACAGGTGCTTCCACGATATTCCACATGATTCATGGATCGGAGGTCATTGCCTTGTGTTCTTCTTGAACTCGACGAAGTTTTCTAGGAGCAGAAAAATGGCACAAAATAATCGGCAAAAGATAGAAGAGGGAAAGGGAAGAGGAAAAGGAGTTGGGAAAGCTTTTATACGGGTAGCATCGAGGACCGGCAATCGGAGGGTACCCGGTCGCGGCACCATCTCGATGGAAAGAGGAGGAAGGATCGGGCGAGGGACACGTGTCGACAAACAGTAGCCCCCATGGGGGTTGACTCGGATGACGGTTTTGGGGGGCGACACGGATTAGGTACTGAAGATAATTCTAGACCGTCCGATTACTCTTACGTTTGGGTTTTGGACGGCAGCGGTCGCTCCAGCAATGACGTTGGCGAAATTTAATTGTCGACTCACCCACTTGTGGGGCTTGTGGTGGACCCCTTGTTCCATCATCACAATTCACACCGCTAGGTCAAGCGGGTATATGACTGACGGGTTCGATTATTTTTGGGAATATGCTTCGACGATCACAAAAATAGTTTCATCAATTTAGAATCGAAGTCTCTGGAGAATTAGTCTGATGAATATAAGAAATTTAGTCATACTATTAAGAAATAATATGAATAAAAAAACACAAACATCAATGATAAAAGAAAATGTGGAGCAATAAATTAAAAAAAAAAAACTCAATTAACATGTAGTCCCGTTATTGTTGTTTCTTAATAAGATTTAGTATGCCAATAACAGAAGATGATAGATTTATCAGAATAAAAATAAGGTAAGTAAAAAAGGCCTAAATATAAAAAAAATAGTTATAGCAATGAATAAAAAATAATTAACTAAATAACCTGAATAACATTGTAGTCCCTAAATTGTACCTGTATTCGTATTCGTATAGTTAAACCCAGAAGACTATTAGAGAGTTTAAGACTCGATCCCATGATTTTCTACTCATACATTCATTATTATCACCATTGTTACTGTCATCGTTTCAATCAGCACATCGTGGAACGTGCTACGATGATTATCGAACAACAAAGTTATCATTATGATGCATAAGATGATCATAAATTTAGAATTAAGTCTTTGAAGAATTAGTTGAGAGGTTTAGTCAATCATATGATATAAAAAAAATTTAGATTAAGATGATAGTTTATAATAATGTTTGTTCGTCAATTATTTTTCAAAAAAAATATTAAAAATATATAACAAAACAGCATTCATTGATGTTAAATGGATTGTAGTGATTGGCAAAAGAAAAATCACAGAGTAAAACGTTTTAAGAAAAACATTGGTGAGAGCAACAAGTTTTTGCTAACTGTGAGATCATTAGAGTACACATATAAATTCATCTGTTCTGATTTAGTATGTTAAACTCGAGTGGAACAAATAGTGTCTTGATCAAATGTGTCATATATTGTAGAAAACATGTTGGAGTCCTCTTTTATTTCTACGCCTCTCTCTCTCTCTCTCTTATCGTCCTCAACCTCTAAGTCGGTCTTAATCGAGATCGAGGATCATCAAGGATCGTCATCACTGTTAATCGATCAAAGGTAGAAGATCCAAGGTCACTACCGTGACTCCACCTTCTAAGAAGCACTATGAGTTCTGCTTTGAACATCGATCTTTACATGGAGATTATGGCCGAGGAGAGGAGGTTGGACATTGTCGAAGGTGTGTTACTTAAAGTCCTCTAGCGAGTCATAACGGTTATATATCATCAATATTATACTATTTTCTATGTACTATGACATTGGTAATTTTTTTTAATATATTCCATAATGACTCTTGTAATTTATCTTATCAAGGCAGTCATGTTATTACATTCAACTATAATATACATAAACATAAATATAAACAGAATAATAAAAATAAATAATTTTAATTAAGTAAGAAAAAAATATCAATAATAACATCCACCTAAACGTACATCACTATATTTTTCATGGCTTGCTCACAAGCCTCGTTCTAAGAACTTATTCTTTAAATATTTTATATTGTAAAACTTTGAAAAATGGATTAGTAATTATCATAGTGGTACTCAGATTCTCAATTGACACTCAGTGTTTTTAGACTATTTCTCTAACCACCAAGTACTTTATCTCGATTTACTTGGAATCACTAGAATATTTGTTATTCTTAAAGAAAAAACTATTATCGTATTATTATAAAATATCTTTAGCGGCCTGATAATTGAGTCGACCATACCAAGTCCTGAGATGAAATTTCGTAACCATAAAGCTTGATTTGGGGTTTCAAAGCATGCCACAAATTCAACTTCTATTGTTGATGATGTAATAAGTGATTGCTTTGTACTTTTTCAAGAAATTATCCCACCAGCTAACATGAATATATATATATATATCCCGAAGTGGACTTCCTACTATCAAGTTAATTTGCAAAATCAGCATATGAATATCCCATCACTTCAAGTTGATATGATCTCATGTATTTGAGAATATAATCTTTTGTCCCCTATAAATATTTTATTATTTTCTTTATAGCTTTTTAATGTTCCATTCTTGGATTGCTCAGGTATCTATCTAGCATTGCAACTTCAAAATTGATATATGGTCTTGTATAGGTTTGAGTATATAATAGACTTTCAATTACGCACCCATAAGAGATATTCTTTATTTGATTCCTTTCTAAGTTATTTTTCAAGCATTAGTTTTGGCTGAATTTTTTACCTCAAGTGTATAATTGGCTAGCAAAGCTGCATATTAAATCTCTCCAAGATATGATTAATATATCCTTTTTGAGATAATCCTAATAATCCTTGAGATCTATCCCTAAATATCTCAATGCCAATAATATAGACTACCTCATTTATATCAACTATAATAAAGTTCTTACTAAGAAATATTTTGATTTCGTGCAATAAACCAAGATCAATACTAGCAAGTAAAATATCATCCACATATAATACCAATTAATAAACTTGCTCCCACTTACCTTTATATATATGTACTGATCATTAGTATTTTTCTTAAATATGAAGGAAGTAATGGTATCATGAAACTTTATATACCATTGTCTAAAAGCTTATTTAAGGCCATAAATGGATTTCAAGTTTACAAGCCTAACTTTCTTTTTCCTTTTCTATGAATCCTTTAAATTGTTCCATATAGTTTTTCTTATCCATATCCCCATTCAGAAATATTGTCTTCACATCCATCTAGTGTAACTCAAGATCATAATGAGCTACTAATACTATGACGATTCTCAACATATCCTTTCTAGAAACTAGAGAAAAAATCTCATTTTAGTTAATGCTTTCTTTCTGAAAAAAACCTTTGGCCACAAATCTAGTTTTATATCGTTTGATTTTGCCCACTGAGTTACATTTTGTCTTAAAGACCCATTTACAACCGACTCTTTTACAATTATTGGGAAATTCAACGAGTTCTCAAACACCATTCTGGATCATTGATTTTAACTCTTATTTCATTGCATCAGACAATTATTCAGAATCATTACTTTCTATAGCTTATGAAAATGATAAGGGGTCTCATTTTATTCCTATATCATAATCTGATTCTTGTAGATATATCATATAATCATTAGAATTGACATATTTCCTTTTCCTTTGAGATCTTTTCAAAGCTACCAATTGTGATTGTTCTACCAGATCATCAATGGTGACATCAACATTATATGGGAGTTCATCGATGTTATTTTGTTGTTCACCCTCGTAAATTCTCTCATTGATTTAAGAAACAATAATTTCTCGAATAGGAGATGATATAGGAGAATTAACCGGAATCTCCTCAATATCAAAATTGATTTCACTATTTTCTTAGAATCTTGTATTAGTAGATTATACTATTCTCATACTATGATTATGATTAGGGTGATAAAATAAATATCCCTTAGATTTTTTTAGATAATTAATAAAATATCTAGAAATAGTTCTTGGATCCAATTTCTTTTCATGTGGATTAAATACTCTTATCTCTGTAGGACACCCCCAAATATGTAAATATCACAGATTGGGCTTTCTATCAATCTATAACTAAAATAGAGTTGATGGAACCGACTTACTAGGAACCTTGTTCAAGATGTACATAGTGCTAATCATAGGTACCCTACAAGCCAATCATGTGAGTGATGACATGTGTTATATGACACGTAGTCTTTTTGCTTATTATTATTATGATATTTTCTCACTTTATATTTCTTGTTGCA
>NW_008991514.1:9402-217127 GCF_000313855.2 Musa acuminata subsp. malaccensis
GTGAAAGAATTCAAACCAATTCCCTGATCCTAGGTACTAGATCAGAATTTCACATAGTTCTAGTAGCTAGAGGATAGGTTGAAGTTCATGTGTTAAGCAAAGAACAAATCCATATCCTTTTTTGTTGGGTTTAAGCAGGACTTGGTTCTAACTGAGTTATAATACATCTATGTTGTTGTTCCTGCCGCTACACTTACGTAGTTACTTGGCGAGTGGATAATTCTATCTGTTATTATTAAGGATGACTGATCAAACTAGGGATGAAACCAGTGCATCTCGGCCTGATGCGTGCCCCTACTCTGCTAGGTATTGGTATGTAGGAAGTGAGAATGCAACCACTGCATCTAAGAACCAAATAGGGAAGAAACAGACTGAACCAAGGAAGGGCAAGGCTGCACCAAGTATGCAACAAACAAGACTGAAAGCAGTAACAACAAGACTGATACCAGTGAGAAACAGGTTGAAACACTGCACAAACAGACTGAGAGTAGGGCGAGCAAGCCTACAACCAGTGCTTCTAAGCCTGATGCCGCTGCCACTGATGCTATAGGTATTGGTACTCAGATTGATGCTCTGTAGCTGGGGTCTCTGTTTCAAGAAAGACTGATGCTGAGGAGTTAGAGAGTGGAGCTGATCGGTATGGGTATTGAGCTAGTAAGCCTGATGCCAGTGTTGCTAGGTATGTAGCTTCAGGGTAGTGGTAAATTACTATAAGGTCTGGTGATTGTTTTAGAGTATCTTTCTGTTCTTGTGTCGGTTCGGGGTTCACACTTATGAGAGGTCTAGTCGGGTGCCTGATTGAAGTCTTGTTCCAGTCATCAAGTACAGAAGCTAGCCCTGAAGTAAATGGTGTGAGTGTCAGACCAGTTAGTAGATCCCTTATTCTGAGTTTAGTATCTGATTTGTATATCCCTTATTAGTAGATCCCTTATTCTCAATCGTAATAGTAGATAGGTCGGGCCATTATAGTAAGTCGGTAGTAGATAAGAGACAGAGGAGTGGGAAAGCTGTTTAGTTTGAGTTCAAAGAGCCGGAGTGAGATTAGATGAGAGCCTAGCCTGAGCAGAGGTCGAGTCAACCACTTGATCCTCTCTATTTGCTATCCGCCAAGTCACATAGAATGTTATGCGGCAGTCCGGGAACCGGGAACGGGCACTGCTCTATTAGAATTTCAATAAATAGCTTCCCGAGCCTACCCATCCAAAAGTGCTTTCTGAGACAATAAATCTTCTAGAAAGAAATGCATTTGATTGCCCCTCATGGGGTGGCCAATGTCATATTTGCTATCCAACTTATCAAGATATGTTTTAGTGCATTTTCAGCCCTCTTCTTGGGGGGTTGGAAATGGAGAACATGTATGGTAAGAACGAGTCCCGTGTTCGTCTAGCGCATCTATGAATTAGTTGACTCTTGCTAGCATAGTTGAAAGATCATCAGCCGTTTAAAAGGAAGCAGCATAAGCAATTCGAGTTGGGGAAATGTCTTATTCTTTTTCTTTGTTTTCCTCTGCGCGATCAGTATTTGTTGACAGAGGGGAAGCTTTGAAGCTATAAGTCAAGAAGTCAAGAATCCAACTAAGTAGTCAAAGAAGTGGAGTGGTAAAGTGTAATCTGTATTAGTAGCCCGAGTTGGATAAGCCGGGAGTGATAGTACCAGTAGTTGGCGATAGGGGAGTTCCCTAGTCTAGTAAGTATAAGTAACAGCATGTAACTGGTGAAGTCAAGAATCCAGCTAAGTAGACTCAGAGGTGAGCTAGTAGGAAAGGAAGTAGAGAAGCCCTTATAGTAAGTTGCCCTTATAGTAATTGCCAAGCATCGTAGTCAGTTAAGGGAGTTTGGCGAGGCTATAGTATGGGTAGGTAGCCAAGATAACTAGTGGATCTCGGTGTTGGCAATGTCGTTTGTCTTGTTGGTTCATAAAGGAGAGTTCGAATATTGGCAATGTCGTTTGTCTTGCTTGTGTCTAAGGAAGTTTCAAGTCCAGCTCGAATAGAAGATAAGTCTCAAGAACAAGCTATGGAACAAACAAGGTCTTTTCGAAAGAAAGGAAGGGCGAGCTGTTTACGCATATTCCAAGTTTGGCTTTGACAAGAACACTTTCCGGAGTAGAGATAGGTTCTTATGTCGATTGGAAATCCAAAAGTGTAGTTTTTGTTGAAAGATAAGAATCCGCAGTAGGTCTTATAGTTCCAGTTCCATTTTCATCGTATCAATTGTTTGCGAGTTAAGTCGTATCAAGCAAGACAACAATCAGAATGCGACGCCCACTATGCTGAACTAGTTGAAACGTATTGTATTAGCCTCCACCTACACTTACCCACGGAGCGATTAAGGGAATCAGAAAGTATTGATTGATTGGCCGGAGTCAGCTGCAAGTAAAGACAAGAGCCGGGTCAGCTGCAAGTAAAGACAAGAGCCGGGTCAGCTGCAAGTAAAGAAGCTAGTAGGCGAGTTGTTCATAAGTAGAAGGCCGCTTCTGTTGTTCATAAGTAGAAGACCGCTTCTAAGTAGATTAATGAAATACCCCAAGAGCTGTGGCAGTTTTAGTAACATTGGAAGCATACTTGTTTAAGTCACACCTATTTTGAGTCACAGCAGGAAGATGAAACATCCGAATCTCTAACTAGGTTCATTCTTATACTCAAGAGTTCAATTCATTCCAGGCGGGGAGAGGTGAAGGATATTGACTTCTTCTATCTTACCTAGCGTGGGGAGCAAGACTTATTCCATTGATACACTGCCTCTTATCCAGTTGCTTCTCTGGAAACTTAGGATTCTCTTTCTTACCTTGTTGACCTATCCTCTGCCTATGAAATAAGTCACAAAAGAAAAATAAGTGAAGATTCCCCCGCTATAGATCCCAATCCAGATTAGTAACATAAATGAGTCACACCGGAAGTAGTTCTACCAGAATTATACTTATCAACTTACCTATAACAACCAAACCTAAACTCCTTATGAGCGAGTAAATCTTTTATCCTAACACTGCCTCCACTGCCTCTGCTTTAGTTTCATTCTTATTAGTTGCCCACAGGAGTGAGATTTGAGTCTAGTTCCCTATCTAAAGTAAGGTAAGGCACTGGTAAGAGGTAAGCTTCACTTGAGAGTTGAGGTCAGCAAGAGTTAGAGTTAGCCCTTCTTATTGTAAGTTTCGGCTAGGGAAGCAGTTAGAATAGAAGTAGGTGTACCAACAAAGTCAGAAAGAAACTAGTTAGTATAAGCCTGAAACACCGGTGCAGGAAGTCAGAATTGAAGAATTAGCTCCTGTATGGGTATTGCTGGTATAACACTTAGAATTGAACTAAGGAGCCGGGTGCTCTATAGTCAGAATGAAACTCAGAAGTCAGAGAAAGTTCGAATTTCACTTTAGGGTCATAAACATAAGAATTAGCCCTGTGTGAAAGGCAACACCGAGTATACGGACTCTCTTGTGGGGCGAGTTTAGTCTAGGTTCCTTGTGAGCGAGAACTTACAATAAGGGCCTTATTTACCCATATCAATTCTATATTTATTCCATTTAGACTTATTTTAGGAGTGAACAGTAAGTACTGTTTTCGCCATTCTAAATCCCTACTGGAGGGTTTCCGTTCTTACTTTATATTCCTACTAACTCCCGCTTCTATCATATCATACCTCAACAGCAGAGCAGATGATCTCGGCGCAAAGACGGATGAAACCTATTACCTCATTTCTAGTCACTATTTGAAAGCGACGTTCTTGTGCTCGTTAAGTATAGTAGTAGCTTGGTACCTAACCTGATCTTTCAACTTCTTCTTGCAGATGATCTTGTAACTAAAGATTCAATAGTCTCCTTTCCAAGCACAGCATTAGCTTCAGCAGATGAGCATTCGGCTTCTTCAACTACTCCCGTCTCTTTACTTTACTTAGTCTTGATCCGAGTCAACTAATACTCCATTTCCATTTCCATCTCTTGCCTCGAGGTCAAAGTTGATAGTTTCAAGTCCAGTATCAAGTGTAGTTCCAGAAGAAGACGCATAAGAATTGCCTGGTCCTCTTACTGTGAGAGTAGAATCTGTTGGTGTAGGCAGTTAAACAAGTCGAGGTCAGGGCAAAAGGGAAGCAGTATGGAGTATAAGATACTGATAAGGTTACCCAATTATATACAGGAGCTAAAAGGATTCAATAAGGTAAGGAAGGCGCTATCTTCTATTCTTTCGAGTGGAGTTGTGCCTCTCTTCAGGGTGCCTCTCTTCAATGGTTGCGAGAACAAGCAAACAAGAGAATATCTAAGTCTGCTTACTCTACAAGCAAGGGAAGAAAGAGCGTAAAAAAGCCTAAATGCCGTGAGCTCCGTTGTGCGTGTGTTAGGAGTGAGCGATCAGTATGGACTAATAGCCTTTACCGAGAGGAAGCTAGATAAGGTGCAGTTTGAGGCAATGAGTAGAGAGGGGATTAGCCCCCAAAAGCCAGGGCCAAATACACTATAGGGTGAAACGCCTTAACCGCGAAATCAATCAAATCAGAGGGCAAGTGGTTCGGTTTAAGTGGAAAGCTCAGTTCTAAAGTCAATCCTAGTTTGCAACTCCAGAATATGAATAAGAATCCTAAGGTAAAGAATCCGTTCGATATCTGGGTATTGTCGGTTCATAACTTCAAGTAAAGGTTAGGCCCTTATAGTAAGTTGTTCCTATTGCCTATCAAATCAATCTATTGGGGGTAGTTCTGAGTAAGCCCACAGAGTAAGCCCGAAGGAAGTTACTAGTGTTGAGTAAGCCCAGAAGAAGAAGGAAGCTAAGCTATAAGTACTTCAGTAAAGAATGCAACAGGAGCCTAGCCAGTAGTGGTAGAGAGGGTAGTTTAGAGTAGCGAGCAGGGCTCGTGAAGAAAGTATGGTGAGAAGAGGTCGGGTCTCATAAGAAAGAAAGAAGATCACTTTATTAGTTGACAGAGAAGAATATGGATGGATCTAGCACATCTGGTAGAACATTAAGAATGAAACCAACTAGCTAAAGAGTGGAGCTAGTAAGGGTGTCTGGTCAGAAAGGGCAGTTTCAAGGGGAGTTTCATCTGTCTGGGTGTTTGAAAGGGGAGTTGAACCCTTACTTATTAAGGCTGCTTGCCCACTGGCTATGTGTTTGTGGAGACAGAGGACAGGTCTAGTATAGAGGTTCACTCATAGGTCAGAGCCAAGACACCAATATTGGAATCAAATAAAAGAAATTATCAAATTAGAAAATAGGAAAATATGTGAAAAACTACTTCAATTAGTTGGGCTCTGATCACTACTATTTCCCTCCTAAATTCAGTATATCTCTATATATAGGTGAACGGATGCAACAAGAACTGAGGCATTCTATCTATAGCACCCGGGTTTTGGTGAAGTGGAATGATCTGGTTCACTTACTTGCTTGTTAGGATGGGTATGCTAGTTGCCAGCTGCTGGGATTGTTGACTTACTTGCTAGTTAGGGTCGGGTGCCAGAGGTAAGCTTCACTGAGAGGATAGGTCAGCTTCACTTAGAGTTTAGGTCGGGTGTCAGGTATTGTATTATAGATGATAGGCAGTTGCCTAGGAGCCTCATTCAGTTAGATGAGAGAAAAGATCTTCAAGCAAGTAACCATAAAGCAGGGAACAACCATCAAGATTAGAGGCATAAAGAAACAAACATAATGTATTAATTGGTTGCTATGCACGAGTGCTGTCTTCGGGGACTGATGCCTAGTGGTATTGATTCTCTGAGGTACTACTATGGGTAGCTAAGGTCTAATAGCTAGTAAGTCCACCGATGCTAGTGCTAGGTAGTAAGTAGTCACAGAATAAGAAGGGAGCTACCTAAACTCGGACTGACACAAAGCAGACTCAGAGTGAATCCAGGGAGTCCAAGAATGCAACTATTGGTGCTCAGCCTTAAAGCCAGTAGCTACATTCCCACCGATTGCCAGATGTCCTAGTAGAACTAAGCCTAGGAATACGGAATTTCAGAATGAACCTAAGCAGACTCGGAATGGATACCTAACATGGGGTTTCAGAATGCAACCAGTGCTAACAAGAATGAAAGTAATAGGTCAAAGAGTGGAGCTAGCAAGGCATAGGATGGAACGAGTGAGGGCAAGAATGACACTAAGTAGGCTCAGAATGCAACCCATACCACTGAGACTTCAACCGGAGCTTCCAAGCCTGACATCGGTGCTGGGCAGACTGTTGCTATTGGTATTGATTCTCTGATGAGCTAGTATGGGTGTATGTCGCTAAGGTCTCTATTCCTCTTCTTACCTTTCCCACCGATTCCCCGCATCTAGTTAAAGAATCAAACTAGCTACTAGCAACTACAGGAATAAGACTAAAACCACTGCATCCAAGGCTGATACTACTCCTACTAAGAATGGAGCTGACCAATCCGAGGCTCCAATCAGTGCTAACAAGAATCAGCCTAGTGCATCTAAGCCTGCAGCTGGGTATACTCGGCCTTGCTCTTGGGTGTTACAGGCTATCCGGTCCAGGTCACAGAACGAAACAAGGTAGTCCAAGGCTGATACCGGTACCACTGAGACTTTCACCACTGCATCTTAGACTTAAACGAGTGCTAGGCAGACTTGACCGAGGTAGTGATAGAACCAAACCAGTGTCACTCAGGATCAAACCAATGCTAACCAGACTGATGCTATTAGTTACAGAATGGAGCTCCCTAAGATCAGACTCAACCAAGTGAGTTACAGACTGAGCCGAGTGAGTCACAGAATGAGGCTATTGGGTGTAAGCCTGATACTGGGTAGTTACAGACTAAACCAAGGGCGAGCAAGACTTCAACCTAAACTTCCAAGCCAGCTACTGGTGCTGACAAGACTCCAACCAGTGCCACTGCCAGCAAGACTTATGGTAGGTAGTTACAGGCTTCAACCCGATAGTCAAAGAACCAAACCAGTGTCACTCAGGATCAACCCGGTAGCTAAGGTCTCTACCCAGTGAGACAGAGGCCAAGCACTAACAACAAGGCTTCACCTACTAACTAGCAGAATCAAACTCACACCGAGCAGACTGATGCGGTGCCTACTATTCCCTTACTTGCCCACCGATTCCCTGAGTATTCATTAAGTGGGGCTATTTGCGGTAAGCTAATCTATGGTATGTACTAGATTCAGAATCAAACTCAGTAGACTCAGACTGTGCCCCAGCAGTGAAAGAATCAAACTCACTAGCTACATTATTGAACCGGGGAGTCCAAGAATAAGAAAGGTATCGGTGAGCTAGGCAGCCAGTAGTGAGTAACAGAACGGAGCTGACGAAACTCAGAATGAACCGGGTACCAACCAGAATGAATATAGTTGTCGACTTGTCCGTTAGTTGTGATGTGACTTGGCCCTTTTAAAGATGCTTGCTATGCGAGTGATAGTCTTCAGCCCTCTATTAAGTCGGGGGAGAGTTGCTATAGTTGAATGAGTTGTCGATGTAGTCCTGTTTTCGGGAGATAGAGAAGATACTTTGCCCGGAAAGGAGGGTAGTAAGGCTGGCTGTTGCAAGACTAGAGGTCGGGTCGGGCACTTATGAGAGGCCCTTATTGTAAGTTGTTCCTATTGCCTATCAAACATGCCCATAAAACACATGCCCGAGCCTTGTTTCTATTGATAGGAAAACAGAAGGAGGGGCTTGCCGCGTAACTTACATAGTTCCTTGGCCGGTATTCCACTTGGGATGAAGACTAGATAACTCGCGAACAGGGGCAGGCTTGAAGCACCTTACTTTCTTGCTTGTTCGGATGGGACCTTACTTTCTTGCTTGTTAGGATGGGTATGATAGTCGCCTGCTGCTTGGCAGTTGTTATTCTGACAGTTTCGTTTGATGCCTTGGCCCTTAGTGCCTTGGCTAGTTGTCTGCTCGTCTCTTCCTTTCGGGATTCTATTTCCATTAACATCTACTATCCCAATAAGAAGAAAAGAGAGTACTGGCTAGGTAGAATCAACAGAAGATTTGTGGTTGCTTGCCCTTACTTATTAAGTCGGAAGAAACAGACTCATTAGCCAGAGGGTTATCGGTTAGTATTGACTGGCAAGCTCGGTCCTCTTAGCAAGACTCAGTGTTAACGTGAGCAGCTTGATTTCATTCTTCTTCACTTGTGAAGGGCTTGATTTCATTCTTCTTCACTTGAAGGGATAGTTCGGGTCGGGTGTGTGGGTGCGGTTGAGAGGATTCCTCCCTTACTTGGACTTGGCACATAATAAAGAAGAATTAGTATACTGAATAGAATCAGTAATAGGGCCATAATAAATAATTGCCAGCGGATTCTATGAATAAGTATATGCATAGTTATAAGGCCATAATACATAGGCTAGTGAGGAAGCAATGCCAAAGTAAGCAGCAATAGAAAGGAAGCACTCAGCAATAGAGAGGAAGTAAGCAGCAATACGTTCTTCAGGACCAAAAGCGGGAGAAGAAGCATCAGAGGGTTGTCTTAGAACGGTTCGAGACCATGCTTTGAGTAGAGTTTATAGGATGGAGCTAGAGCTAGGGATGATAGAAACAAGTAAATAGCTTTGCTTTCCTGGTACAGTATCTTTAGGTTCCGAGTGTGATCCATTAGTTAGGAAAACCGCCAAGTTACTACTAAACAAGCAACTGTGTCAAAAGAGTCTTTAAGGTCAGAGGGGCAGTGAATAAGTCTGTAGCGGAATTGCCAGTGACTCGGGTAGGCAGGTTTACTTATTCATTTAGTTGAGATGCTCTAGTCCATAGGAGAGAGAAAAGATCTTCGTTCACCAAATCACCAAAACC
The DNA here is from genome assembly GCF_000313855.2 of Musa acuminata subsp. malaccensis. Lineage (NCBI taxonomy): Eukaryota > Viridiplantae > Streptophyta > Magnoliopsida > Zingiberales > Musaceae > Musa > Musa acuminata. The sequence goes on from NW_008991514.1 coordinate 18,129, forward strand.
AGAGGTGGAGGAGCAATCCAATACCTAGTTCTTAAAGAAGCAAGTCAGCGCGGAAGGCAGAATACCCCTTTTGCTAAGTAGAAGACCGGTAGTAGCAGAGTGGAAGACCTGCTCGTTAAGTCTCGTGTTGTTGGCAAAGGAAGGGGAATCCTCCAGAATTATTGTTCCCCGCCTAGGTATATCAGTGGAAATGCAATTCTTGACTATACTTCTACTAGATGCAGAGTAGAAGCCCGTTAGTAGTAGCGAGGGTTGTTGCTCTAGCTCACTCCGGGCAAAGAACCAAAGAACAGGAACAGGAAGGTCAAAACCGGAATACTTAATGAAATGAAACTACTACCGCAGGCCAAGAAAAGAAAGTGAGTTGTTGCTTTCAAAAGAAAAGAGCTAGATTCTCTTCGGCTTCGGCTGTATAAGATGAACCAAGTAAAGCTTCCGATGAAACTAATTCCCTTAGAGCAAAAAGAAAGAAGGAATATATGATTTTGGACCTTAACTTGACTATCTGATTGCCCTCACTCTACTTGAAACAGTTTATTCTCTTTGTAACATTCCTCGACAATCACCTCTTTCCACTCATTCACTAAGCGCTACATAAGGAATTGATTCTTTTACTTGGGCGTACGTAGTTGCTTGACGGGTCGGACTACTCTATTACTATACTTTGAGGGGCTGTAAACCATGGCTATCTGAGTTTCTCAATTCCTAAACTGGAACTAACTATTCTTTAGTTCGCTACCGGGTAACTCCATTCTTAAAGGAAGCATCACTAGGTTCAGAGTCAAGAACAGGCGAGGTCTAATTGAACTAATTTACTTACCACACCTGGGTTTAGTGATAGGGAAGGCTCTGGAAAAACACTTATTGAACCGCGCAGAGTATAGATATAGATTAGATTACTTCTTTTTATGATGACACTCAGTATTCAACACGAGCACACCCGAACTTGGACAACACCGGCACAGCGGATTCTCTCTACCCCTCAGCCTCACCTTTTGTTTGTCTCTGCCTCTGCCTTAGCTTCACCTTTATTTCATGCTTGGACTAGACCCGAACACAGGACTCAAAAGAAGGAGTGCAAGAATGAAAACAATAACTATCAGGCTTGGACTCCCCGGTTGCATTCTATCACTTAGCAGCTCCATTCTAAACACCCTAGCCTGGCATCCAATACTAGCTACCACTGATTTGAGTCTTAGTACCACTGTTTGAAGTCTGCTCCCACGGGGGCCAACTTCCATTCTGATAGGTGTGAGTTTGATTCTTAGTAATAGTAGCGGGAGTCTTGCTAGCACTGGTTGAAGGTTGTCCAGCACCGGTTTGATTCTTTGACTCCTTAGCAGCAGCCTGAGTATACCCAGCATCAAGCTTGGAGTTAGTGCTTTCAGGCTTACTGGGGCACTGTTGGATTCTGATCGGATCTAGCTGAAGTCTGTTACTCCTTAGCTCCATTCTTAGGTTAACCAGCTCCCGAACACAGGATTAGATGCACCGGTTGCAGGCTTGGATGCACCGGCCTCAGTCTTAGCTGCAGTGTTTCAAGCCTGTTTCTCGCTGGGGTAAGTCTGAGATGCACTAGTTTCGTTCTGCTTGTTAGTGGTTTGGGTCTTTAACTACTGGGGCTCAGTCTCGTTGGCACTGGGTTAAGGCTTAGAGTTAGTTGTTTAAGTCTGCCTAGCTCACCTCTGACACCAGAACATATGAGTAGTTATCAGAGAAGAAGACCGGATGGCTAGCTACACTCTTAATCTGTTACTCACTAGTTCGATTCTTTTACTTATTGGTTGTATTCCTTTTCTCATTGGTTTGCTCCACTCTAGTAGTAGTGCATTCTTGTTAACGGTAGGCTTTCAGCACCTTATCATAAGAACAAGTAGTAGAGGCACCATCCCAAGTCTTATTAACGGGTAGTTAAGCCAATATTTCTAGTTTCGCCTTCCTGTAGGAGTTTGCTTGCCCATGGGTTATTCTTTTTATCGGTTGCTAGGATACTGGTCTCCACTACAAGACCTATAAGAACGGCTATATAGGCCCAATAGTTTAAATACAGAATTCAGTGAAAGGTTATAAGAAAGAAAAGTCTTAGTATAAGTTGAAGAACGAAAGTGAGGGATATCAGCTTTGAAGCAAGGGGACAAAGGCGTAGTAAGTAAAGCAAGGTTCGGGGGCTGTAGTGACAGGCTAGGTTCCGAGCTAAGGAATTAGAAGCTGCATTGCATTGGTGAAAGTCTGAGAAGCACTATTTGCACTCAAAGTTTCTTATTCAATTGTGAAAAGGTGGGCTAGATCTTACCCGAAGTTATATAGAATGCTATAAGGTATAGTCAGAATGAGGTATAGGATAGTCAGAATGAGATACTTCCAGGCGAGAGCGTATAGTAGTACTCGGTTGCCAAAGCAAAGGTATTAGGGGTTTTTTCATGATCTTAAGCTGTAGAAAGTATAGTAAGTCAGTTTCAAGTGCAAAATCTATTAGTAACGTTAGAGTGCATTTGCTACTTATATCCTTATTGGTAAAGGAAGAGACAAGTACTACCTTATCTGCTAACAAGTCTATATAGTAAGGAACAGGGAATGGTACTACGGACTTCAAAGAAGAAACAAGAGAAATAGAACCAAACTATTTACAATGAACCTGCCTTGCCTTTGACTTTAATGCAGAGTTGAACTAACAACAAGGTGCTTCAAGCCTACCAAGAAAAAGAATCCAAATGAAAACTATAGTATAGGCCTCTGTCCCACTGGGGACCTACATCGGACTACCTTAAACCTTATAGAAAGTATTTATCTACAGCCTATGAGGCTCCTGCTCCCTTCCTGAACTTTCAATACCCTGCCTTTCCGTCTTTGTTTCACCAGTGAGCCCTTCCACTACTAGCTTTTAGCCTTACTTGTGTTTGCCTCAACCTGATTATCCTGGCTATCGTCCTTACTACCGTGAGTTTCAGTATGCCTTTACTTCCTTATAGGCTTACTTGCCCTCTCAGCAAGCTACCTAGAACTTACATTATTAATAACCTGTCGATCAGCCCCCAAGACCTAAAACACAGGCAAGTAACAACTAGACAAGCAACGGGACAAGCAAGCGGTAGCGAGTTCAAAGCAAAAGTGAGTTCCTCGTTGCGCGGCAGGAACCCCGGTATTATCTGCAGTGAAGCGAGTCTTATCTCTTAGTTTCAGTTTGATTAGTATTAGTTCAATCCCTGTTCAATGGAGAAGTGGACTAGGTTTGCGCCGGGCAGTACCATACTACTAACGTTCAATGCAAACTACTTAATTGAATAAAGAAAAGAGAGAATGTCAAATAATAATAATAAGAATGATGTTTACTGAACACCAGAACAAGAGCTCTTTGATAGAGAAAATAAACTACCTTTTTGAGACCATGTTTCGCTAATCAAATACTCTCCCATCCTTTATAGGAAAACGAACTACTTAATGGAATCTAATAAGAAAGTAGATAAGTCAGAATACCGGCTAGGGTGCAAAGAACGATATAAAGGAAATCCAAAATACAGCAATTAGTAGAAGGCTAACAAGTGAACATAGGAATTCTTATCGTGTGAGGGGCGGGCCTAAATCTAAACATAGGCATTAAGGACATAAGCTTATAGAGTAGAAAGTAAGCCCCAGAGGCTGTAAAGACAGAATTAGATAAAGAAGAGTTAGCTTAGGTGGGGCAGTGAGCAAGGGCCAAGCAACGGCGCGCCAAGGAACGGATAGACAAGTGTAACTGTTGGAGGAGAGGTAGTCCTGTTTGTTACTTCAATGAGTTAACCCCGACCCTACTTCTTTTGGAACTAGCCCGCTTGCAGCTTACTTGAGAACTTATCCTTCTCTTGCTGAACCCTGTCCCTTATCTTAATCCAATTATGTTCCTACTTCTTCTGTTGATGCAGTATGTTCGGCTATAGCTCCTTATCCCTACTTAGTCTGCCCGGTCTTCTTCAACTTGTTGGGGTGCTACTAAGGCTGGTGCTAGGGATGCTAAGCCTAATACAGTGTACAATCAGAATCAACCTAGTTGTCGACTTGGCCCCTACTAAAGTCAAGAGCATTCCCATCTAAATTCTATATTCTCTTTCAAAAGGATAAAAGACGGATTCCAGTCAAACACCCGAAGGTACAATAAAAACATCAGTGCCTTCTCCTTCCCTAGCAACAGCCCTGAACCCAGCTTCCGAACCAACCCTCGCTACCCTGACTTTCTACTTAATATCGCTACGTGGGTTTGTTCACTTGAAAAGACGAGGAATACCTAGACCTAGCTGAATCGAGATGTCAATAAGAGTTCTTAAAGTGTAGAGAACAGACAACTGCAGGAAACTACTTTTAACTACGAGCTACTGTAGCAAGCCAAGCATTAAGGTCCAGGTAGTAAACCCAACAAGTAACACCGCAACTACTTCAGAATAGAATTGAAAAGAAGCAGTTTCCAAATCTGACTTTGTTTCAAGAGCAAGATAGGAGCAATAAGTAGATGAGATGAGCCTGAGTTAACCTTTCTTTTTGAGTCCTAATTTTTCCTCTTGCTACTATTGTCTAGTATACGCTTGGCCGGGTTTAGTTCATAGTTCTCTTCTTTCTAATATATAGTTAGTTAATAGGGTTCTTTCAATAAAGAGTCAAGGGTTCTTTCGTGGGTAAGGCTTCTAGATACTTTTCTCAGACCCATTGCGGATACCTCCTAGTGGCTCTATTTCATTCAGAGCTAGCAATTGGCTGCCGTATATAGTCCTGTCTGTACCGTAGCGCTTCGGAAGTGACTCTGGTGTCGTAGTGGAAAGTGTATCCCTTGAAGAAAGAAAAGTTTTTAGTAAGAAAGAGAAGTCTTTTTAATCAGCCCATCCCGATACGGCAAAAGAATGTGGATTCAGATCCAGAATGGATTTATAAGAGTCTCCCACTTACAACAGGTACAGGCAATGGGAAGGACGTACCTTGAGTGGTGGCGCTTTCATTCTGTCCTCTTGTGATTTTTCTCTTTTGATTCAAGGGGACACCACGTTTTTGAACAATTTCGAGTAAGAGGCACCCTAATAATCTAGTATAGGCAATGGGCAGAAAGAAGTCGCCTTTCCTTAAACGTAGGAAGGGAAGAAAGATAGCCTTTTCTTTTCCTTAAGCGTAGGAAGGGAAGAAAGATAGCCTTTTCCTTAAGCGATTCCATCCAAGCTGCTTATAAAGCCAGCGCCTATTCTACCTACAGACAGGCCAAGCCAATTCATATAAACCGATTCTCTCTCTTCTCTTCTGTCTATGGCACAGGCTCGATAAGCTGCTGTAACAGAACTCGCCGATCTTTGATAGGAAGATATAATATTATGGGATAGATCAACAGGGGATTCTTTTCCACCAATTCATTTTATCGGAAGATAAGCTCAACTCCTATGAGAAAGAAACACTGTCTCCGCTCCGAAGGTCTAAAAAGGGCAGCTGCTAGGACAAAAAGGTGATAAGATGGATACATAAGATGAGTACAGGTTCTGAGGAAAAGGTTAGCTTCCAACCATTCCTTGACTCACGTATGCCTCGCCCGGAACTTGAAGGCTATGCCATCCCCTATGGGCACCTAAGGAAAGAATCAAAAAGAAACTAGTATATTTAGGTGCCTCTTGCAATAATATAATAGATAGAGGTCGTGGGTGCAGTAAATCATTTATGAATGTGCATCATCTTACCAAAGCCTAGATTCAATAGCTCACTCCTTATGCTACTGATTCTCTTCCCAAAGACAGACCTGACAGACCAGATGAAATAGAAGACTCCTTCTCTTGCATTGGAGTTTTGCTTATGTGGAATCTGAGATCAAAATAAGCAGGAATCATGGCATTCCTTCCATAGAGATTTTCCTAGGCCTGATTGCTATTGTGGGGCTTTCCTTCCTGCGTAGTGGTCAATAGTACCTGAGCATCCGCAGACACTTTCAAGAGAGAGAGAGAAAGAGAGAGAGAATATAGGCACCGGAACCCTATTATGAAAGAATCGACAAACTATACTCTTAGGAAATAACTTAGGGAAAGGCAATGCGAAGTCAATCAATAACATAAGGTGCAGTGCGGAAATGCGAAGTCAATCAATAACATAAGGTGCAGTGCGGAAATGCGATGTCAATCAATAACATAGGGAAAGGTAATGCGAAGTCAATCAATAACATAAGAAAAGGAAATGTAAATAAGAAATCCAACTACTAGAGCGCTTAAGTCACCACACATTCATAGCGGTTATGTCACCACACATTCATTCCATAAGCATAGTCACAAAACTGCTGACTCTATTCAACAAGAGCATAGTAACCAAACAGCTTACATCTGAATGCTTACTTTTTCCTTTAATCACTTGTATTCGTATCGGCAGCGTAACCCTATAATGACTCACAGGACAGAGTCACCGTGTCATAAAAGTGTCTACTTGTTACTGCAGCTTGTTCCTATTCTATCCCGCAACTTGTTCCTATTCTCTCCAGTAGTATAGTTCGGTTACTCTCTTAACTACCGAATATCATGATTATTGAATACTATGGGTTGGGTGCCACCATAATATAGAGTGGATTAAGGTACCGCTACAAGGATTACAATTCAATCTAATAGAAGAGAGGCGCCTATGATATAATGGAATAGAAGTGTGGAAATAGATGGATTTTTAGATAAGTAATAGAGATCTAGATTGATTTGGATATATAGTAATAGAGATCTAGATTGATTTGGATATATGGAGATGTTGTAACCTAACTGATTACTTCACCCACCAAGCTTAGTATAATGGCCAAACAACGAAAAGATGAGAATCCTTTATTTCCGCTTCTAAGCTAACTTTCTTCTTTATCTAAGCTAACTTTCTTCTTTATAAAAGGAATTGATCCGGATCCTGACTCGGAATTAGCATACCCGACAACACAATCATAAGCAGTTAAGTATATCAGAAAAGATTCTCAATCTCAATCCGAAAGAGGTGATTGACCTTACCTTGTAGTTAAGGGTAGTGCTTTGCTTTACCTTTGCGTGCTTTACTTGACCTTAGTTGTAAGAGCTAGAGACTTAAGGAGACTTTCACTTTGACTTCGAGCTCACTCAGGTCTCTGGGAGTTCGAATAGCCCACTACGCCGGTAACAACACAGCTGACTCCTGACTTTAGGAACTACGCTAGGCATCCCCAACAACAACTTGCAACGCTACAAGCAGTGACTGTTGAGGTGATACTATCAATGTAGGAGGGAAGCAAGGATGCCAGGGGCAGAGCTCGTAGTTGATTTCCTTGAGTTTATTTCCTATAGTAGTAGCGGGATTCTGATCATAAGTATAAGCTCTATAAGCGCTAGTTCAAGTCACTATCTGGAGGTGGATTCTGATTAGTACCGGTTGTTGTCTTATCAGTAGTAGCAAAAGTCTTAGTTCCGAGCTTGGTTCTTTTTAGTAGGTAGAGGAATCGAAGCCATCAATACATAATGAAGTAAGGTCAAGCTCATAGGCAATAAATAAAGTCAGGGCAGCGTCAGCAGCGATGGCTAAGGGAGTGGACTCTAAAGGCCAGGCTTTGGCTGCTGGTTTCTTTCTTTTGTTGATGAACTCAATTCTGATCTAGGAATGTCCTGCAGCTCATTCTTTTGCTTACCTAACTGACTCCTTTACTTATTTCTCTATTCTGCTGACTACGAGGTTGCTTTTTCTTACCCTGACTTGATGCAATGGATCGATCATACCCTATAGGCTATATAGGCTATTGACTCAAACTTGACATATCCACTCGATTGACTCAACCTTAGATTCAGATTGCTCATATAGAAACTACACATGGAAACTACATATCGACTCTCTACATCTAAAAAGTGAGCTTCGAGGCTGACTATCACAACAAAATGAGAACGCTGTATGTTGACTAGGCGGAATGGTGTTTGCTAAGAAGAATGAGGTTGACCTAAGAGAATGCAAGGTGGGGCAACAAGGCTGGTCGGGCTAATGAGTAAGGCGTGAACAGCTTTTAGTAAGGCTTCATTCTGATGCTTCGTGTCTACATTCTGATTCCTGCTAGTGGATGCGCTGGCAATGTAGTATTAGGGCCTTTCTTTTGTTTCACTAGTTTGATCCTTGCTGTTAGTCATGTCAATTCTGTATTCTTGTATTGATTATATTGGTCCTGATAGTTAGTAGGCTCTTAGCACCTATCCCCTGTTTCCTCTTTGGTTAAAGGGTCCCATTCTTCCAGTAGCGGAGTCAGTCTCATCAGGTAGTAGTCGATTTCTTGGTTCCGAGCTACTTTCTTATTAATGGAATTCCCGTGTTCAAGTTGGTTTCTTATCGTTATTGAGTCAAGTCCTGTTGCCATCGGCTCCAATCTTTGTTGTAGCAAGCAAAAAGGATGAGAAGCGCTAGATATAGGTTAAAAGAATGCTAATAGAGGAATACGTAGCTAAATAAATGATCATAATACTCAATTCCACTCAGTAGTATGGGCAAACACTAGATATGGGATTTGGATCAGTAGCTTCAGTTGAAAAGCAAGGTCAGCGTCAGCTGCTGGCAGCGATGGCTGAGTTACAGAGGAGCTCAGAAGCTATCAGTGAATTATCTTACAAGCGGGCACCGGTTCGTTCTCATATGCTATGCCAACACTTTCTTCTTGATTATTGAAGACATAAGCAGCAATAACCGATACAAAAACGGTGATTCATTTGGAGTCTTCTAAACAACAGCGAAGACAACTGTCGAAGAAAACAGGCGTAAAGAACTACCTTACAATACAGGGTTCCCCTACCGCCCAAACACACTTCTTTATTGAAGCATTTCGATCGTTAGCTCTTCAACCGAGGGATACTATAGAACTAAGTCTTTATCTAACCCATTAGCCTACCGCTACTGCCAGTTAGTCTGACTTTTCGTTTGGTTAACTCTGCTTTTCCTCTACTTGCTTTCATTGTTGTGTCCCCTTCTCGGCCTTCCGCTTCTTGCTTCAATTATGGAAACTCAGGCCAGGAATCCTCACTACCCCCAAAATCGATAAGTCTGACTTTGCTGCTTATGAGTCTGCCTCTCCATCCAGTATGTACTTCTTTACTCGCGCCCCGGGTTCTCTGATTGGTGTTAGCATTCTGAGACCGTGCCCCGACCTACTATATTGATGGAACGAAGCTACCCCAATAGACTACACATTCTGCACCAATAGCATCATAGGGAGCACAACGAGCTTGACAAAGAATGCTCACAATAGGGATGAGACTGAATGCACCTAGGCCCCCTTACGCCGCAAACAGTTCTCAAGGGAAAAACCAAGAGCTGTTTTGTGCTCCAAAAAGGCTACCTCTCTATACGAAAACTCAACCTATTCCTAATAGAAGATAATAGAGAAGCAAAACATATATTCTACGCTTGGTCGTAAGTAGCGACTTGTATGCTTGTTGCGTATGACATGTTCCTTTCGCTAGGACTACTGATCCGGATCTCTGCTTCAAAACACCTATCTATTGGGGTCAAATCTGATTCCTCTCCTAAAAAACACTGCCGCTACTTACCTTTGCTCTTCAACTAACTACTATGATACTTTAGCTGCTGATCCCCAAGCTGCCTTTCTCCTCTTTCACTCTTACTGAGACAGGAATATCAGAAAGAGAGACAGGGAAGCGAGACTCAACATAAGGAGAAGAGTATACTCAATCTAACATACGAATCAGTACAGTAACTACAGGCCCAAGCAAAGAGATACAGACTAATATGGTGGTAGTATTAGGCTAAGTTCGGGGGGGAAATGCTAGGATCTTCAGCTGTAGCGAGAGACTAAAGGCAAGACAGGGTTGGTGCCCCAAGGAAGCAGGGCGAGAAGCCAGGGTATTGATAATTAGATAAGGCAGTAGAAGTGTGAGAGCGAGCAGGGACATACTGAACCTATCAATACATAATGAAGTGAAGCGGTGTCAGTTTGAAAGCGAGGGCAGCAAAGCAGCTGGCAATAGCTTACATAATAGAAGTCATAAGTCAGTAGCCTAAGAGTAGACAAGTAACTACCAGCATGAAACCAAAGGGGTGTATAGGCTTAAGGAGAGGTTAGTCGGAATGGGAGAAAGTAGTAACTGGCCCATAGTTGGTGTAGTCGAAGGATCACAAGAGAAATCCGGATTTGAGTTCAGTAGCGGTCGACAACATCGAACCCTGTTAGTAGTAGCTCTATTCCGTTTTAGAGGTAGTAGTGACATGCTAACAATCAAACATAGGCCATAGTTCCAGTATGCAAGTACTGGCAGTCAGCCTTGGGATCAATAGCTACAGAACCAGGCCTTCTTCTGAAGGTGCCCCATATAAGGAAAGACCAAAAGGAGAGACAATGGAATGGGGAAAAGTGCGAATAAGCTGTTTTCAAAGATGCTGTCAGTCACACGGCAAGATGGTTTCGTTCTTCAGAGCAGAGACTGGACCGGGAATCCCTTCTATGAGAATTAGTTCTTCACAAGTTGATAAAGGGTCGTGAGATTCAGTTATCATGATCCTCTAGTTTGTATATAATATTCTATTCCACTTTCTGGGAACTCTCTTTCTTATCGATAGGCTGGAAAAGTGAATTGATAAAAGCCAGCGAAAGAGACATGAGACAATGGGCGCGCTTACGAATGCCAAAGCGAAACCATAAATAAAGAAAGGCGTCTGTATACGATTGACTCTGAGTCGCCTGACAATATGAGAAACAGAAGCTGATGATATTCGGTGTTCTTATGAAATAAAGGCTTTCGAATTCCGTTCCGGAAAAAGAAAGAAAGTGCTCTTGAGCTGTAGCACTCAGGATCAGAGTTCGCCGATTGGTCATGACAACAAAATGCCAATTCTTTCTGCAGTTCCAAATAAAGAGAAGGTGGAAAGCATGAATCCTGCCGGGCTACTCAAAAAAGAAAAGAGAAAGAAGCTGTGCCAGTTGCACTAAGTAAGAGAGCTAGGGATTGTGGATGAAGGTAAGTGTCTTCTTGGCAGACCGAATTCGAGAGCCCGCTTGGTGATGCTAAGACCAAAGAGAATTCCTAGCTTTGCTTTCCTTCTAGGACTCCGGAACAGAGAAGGGAGACTTCAAAGGGGTAAGTAGGACGAATTCTCAACGGGGAGCCAGTTGCTAATTTAGGTCTCTGACACCCCTATAGACTAGAATAATGGATTTTATTACATTTGAAATCCTGAATGACGATTCTCCATTCTCTGGGATGAGAGTAAGGAGTATGTATTCAAGGGATGGATAATAAATAGCCCCACTTGACCAAAGGAAGCGATAGCGCCGCTCTCAAATAAGCAAAAAAGAAGGAAGTGGAATAGACATAACATTGAATCATGCCTGTTTTCCAGAGCGGAGACGTGCAGTCAATCTCCATCGATTCCAAATAGAAATAAATGATGCTGACGAACTATTCAAGTTGGCTTTAGTTCATTCTATTGTATTGCTTCAGTGGGAACTGCGGATTCCCCTCATTGTTACGTTCTTTGACGAGACGCGTGACCAACTCGATGAGGAACTAACTCCCGCTCAGACGCTAGGACTAGGGATAGCAAAATGCTATATTTCCTGAGTGGGACTCTATCAGGCTCGACTCTTGTTCTATTTCTCTTTCTTTGAGAGAGCGCAACGAGAACCAAGTCTGGCTACATACATGGGAACAGGTAAAGGCTATTTTGTTGGATTTCTATTTGATTCCTTTAAGTCTTTCAGTATCTATTCTGAGTTAAGTATTTCTGTCTCTATTCTTATCCGGGAATCCTAGCAAGAGTCAGTTTCTAGTAAACCAAGGTAAGTGATTGGCAAGAGTCAGTTTCTAGTAAACCAAGGTAAGTGATTGGGACATTTTGTCCGCAAAGAAAAGAAGGAAAGGCGTATAATTACGACGGAGAAATTCCTCGTAATTACGGAAATGGTGACTCCGATAACGGACGATTGGCCCGGTGCTTTCTAGAACTTTAGCACACTAAATATTCATTCATCATTTAGCCAAAGATGCACGCACATCCTTCAGAGTCATTGCTTAAGAAGGCGCTAAAAACACAGAATGAAATGAAGTCAATCGAGAATCAAATAACAAGTAAATACGGAGTGAAAACAAAGGAAAGTAGTAAGCTCGAGATCAAGGAAGGACGCAAGGCTAAAGTGTGCCCAGAGAGACTTAAAGCGCTGTTTGTTGTCGATAGGGCCGCTCCATAAAAGGTGTTTTGTACTAGTTGTTCCCGAGTCCTGTGTCCGTGTTTTGTACTAGTTGTTCCCGAGTCCTGTGTATGACTGTTACGCGGTTTCGAGAGTTGTGATCAAACAAATCTTTCTTGTAGGTAAATAAATAGTGAAATAGCGGGTGATCAAACAAATCTTCCTAGTAGGGAATCTTCCTAGTAGGGAATGATAGAATGCGAGCAAAAGTCGAGTCACTCTGTTGGTTACGCGCCATTGTTTGTTTGAATGAAAGTGTTAGTTGCTGGGCTAACATAAAGGCATTGAATGGGAAATGCAAGAGCGGGTGGGCGAGCAAAGAAAGAGAGAATTAGGAGTCAAAGCAATTAGCTATAGAATTCAAGTAAGGGTAGCAAGCCTCGTTAGCACTACTTGGATTCCTTATAGTTAGTAGTCGGATTCTTATGTAGTGTTTTCGCAGTCCTGTTCGTCAGCTCGGGTTCGATCCTTGTTATCCCAAGTTATACTCTTTGTATTGGTAGTTAAAGCCTAGTTTCTAGTTTCCGTTTTGTTGACACTAGATCAAGTCTCTTGTTATTAGGAGTTGGTCTCCTATAGTAGTGAGTTCAGTCTTAGAAACAGTAAATACATGCCTTGTAGGCGGGAATTCGTACCTAAGCCTTTTCCCACTGAGTTTCTTCCTTCCCTTGCGGGTTATCATTCTGAATTCGGAGTTTCACTCTTTTATACCACCTTAGCGGATTCCGATCTATGAGAGGCTGGGCCCATGCTACACTCCTATACTTATGGAAATTCCTTATTGGATTTTATTGTACCTTCAGTAGGGGGCTTAGTCTTCTACTTGCTTCTTTCAGTCGAAGAAGAATAGGATAAGTCCAAACTCACATAAGTATGAGAATGACCCACCCTACATCGTACCAATACTACGATAACTTCTACTGACCCTAGATCAGAGACTCCCTATTAGGTAAGGACCCTGAGTCTTATAGCTCATCACCTGGGAATGAAAGAAGTTAGTGGCATAGCGAGACAAGCCAGTATAGGGCTAAGAGGGGTCCGCATCTGATTTTACCCTATTAAGTAGCAGAATAAGAGACTGTGTTTTACCCTATATGTATAAGAATAAGAGACTGTGTATAAGGGCCGAGATAAGGGAATGCCGGGCAGGAGCTCTAGTTTGATTCTGATCTTAGTACCAGGGGAAGCGGCAGGGAATCGGTGGTCTAGTTAAAAGACTTCAACAACTACCCGCCAAGTCAGTCAACTAAGTCAACCAGCCTCCCCTACCCATACGCTGCACCCCTAATAGATTGATTCGATAGTGGATTCGGACTTATACGATGAAACGGAAACTCCTTTCTTAGTGTTTGTATGCGCAGGTGCTGCCAAGTTGTTAATTCTTAAAGGAAGGAGCACTAACTAGGTGGGTTGGCAAGATAGAGTGGAATTCCTAGTTGATAGTTGGATTCTTATACTCGATTTTTAGGTAAGTAAACTCTATTCTTAAATGAAGGAGCACTAGATGAGTTGCCTTAATCTATTATACCCCTTTTCTCAGGCATCTTTTCTTATAGATGAAACAAAAACTGGGCATTCTTTGGCTTTCTCTCCTGCTTACTTACCTGATACGGCTGATTCTCGATACTATCAAGTTTGAATTGAGTCTCCATCTTATCTCGCATTAACCCGCGTAGTCAAAACAATAGAAAGGAAAACGGAAATGGACAAATATGGAACTCACCCCATTGAAATAGGAATTGAGCAGTGAAGGAAAAGATCTTAGCACAGAAGTCAGATCTAAAGCCATTAATAAAGTCAGCAGCAAGACCGGAAAGTTTAGAGTAAGGAGTTACCGCTTCCACTGTTGGGCATTCCGTCTCTTCTTATGATTCTTCCCTTGCGTTTCCCTAGATTCTAAGTTAACAGTCAGTTCCCTTGCGCTTCCCTAGATTCTAAGTTAACAGTCAGTTCCCTTGCGTTAACGGAGTGTAGTGGCGTGGGCAGTATAGATGATATTCTTTCTTCTCTTTTAGTCAAGCACAATAAAGTCAATAGATGCTTCATACTCGCCCCACTTAGTCGTTTGAGAAGCAGTCTCGTATCTCGTCCGTTTAAAGTCTCTACGATAGTGTAACGTTGAAAGAACAAGAAGCTATGGCGAAGGAAAAGTCCGGTCAGAGTGTGGACCCGTCTGGTCTCTTATAGAGAGAGCTTACAGTATATCCCAAGGAAAACGATCTTAAAGGACTTAATGTTCATGACCGACTATAGTAAGGTTGTTGTCCCGGTCCTACTCGATCTCAAGTATCCCGAGTCTTGAGAGGGGTGGGTGCCCTAGGTAAGTCGGTTGAGGGAGGTGCTCTTCTTGCTCTTGTCTTTCTTGCCTTACAACAATAAGCCTCCACCTCTAGGCCCGGCTTCTACTTGCATGTTTAAAGCATATAGCTAGCCTTCTTTATCTACGCAATTTCTCTCAGTAGTTGTGTATTGTCCGCTTGCCGATCCATGTAAAGACTCAACACTAGAAACTCTCGGGCGATGACATGCACTGGATTGATTGCCTGGCCCTATAATATATCGGTTATCGGTTGGAGATGCCTTATGGGTTATCGGTTGGAGATGCCTTATGGGTTGAATCAAAGCAAAGGGGACTCGCTTCTCCTGAGTGAAAGCTAGACAGCAGAAGAACAAGTCAACCGGGCGTTAGCAACGCCAAGAACCTATCTTGTAGACAACAAAGACATCTTACTCGCGCCAATCATCGAACATAGACTTGACTAGCACTAAACTATCCTTTCAACACCACCGATTGCTGCTGCCAAGAAGGCAAAGTGCGCCACAAGAACCTCTATCGTACGATTGACAAGCACCCGACCCTACATCAAAAGTGGGATGGATTTCAGATCTGGAGCTCCTACTTATTCTCTTGATCGCACACATCTTGGTTAAGGCTATACTGGGCGAGATCCACTTGTTTTATCTGAATCCGCATTAAGTAAGTAGGCGAGGGGAGCTCACTTTCTACTCTTCCTTGAAACAGTTTATGCTGCTGAAGATTCCTTTAGTCTTAACTCGCACACAAAGAAACTCTATAGCTTGTTTCGACACCTCGCTGAAGAAGGACGGCTCTTAGACCACACTGCTTATCAGTCCTTTCCCTTGACTCTCCACTGTCGGAAGAATTCCTTGAATCTTTATGACCCTAGTGAAGTAATATTACCAGACTCAACTTGCTTCTTTCAACTAGGAATGAATGGAACTACTTCTGTTAGCACCGAGTAAACCTATACATAGCCTTTCTTTCGAGCTTAGCGCCCTCACTTCCAGAGATCTTATCTTAGTCCAGTCCAAGAACCTAACTATCTCATAGACAAGGAGCGTCAGCGAGAAAAGAAAACAAACAAATGTAATAATCAGCAAACGAGGGAACTCGCACCAAAAGAGAAAAGTATGAGGTAAAAGGAGCTACCTCTGGTCGGCTTCTTAGAAAACGGAATTTCTATAGGAGAAAAGTGGACTGGGATGAAACTACAATGAAAGTATTATTTCCTTCTCCCAAAGTGGACTGGGATGAAACTACAATGAAAGTATTATTTCCTTCTCCTTACCGCTTGCTACTGACGTGAGAGAGTTTTTGAGGTTGAAACTAGCTGTGAGGTTAGAGTCGAGTCGGTTGTCCTAGAGAGTGCTTTGACTATCTTATCTATATGGTTATGAGTAAAGTAAGGGGTCAGATGCTATGGTTGGTTACCAATATCTATCATACATAGCGAGTGGGGAACTCTAATGATTCTGTTTCTTATACATCTTATGATCCTGAACCAGTAGATGATCCAGCTCTTTCCCCTGCTGTAGACTAGACTCGAGAAGAATCATATGAATAAGCTGCAATGAAAGTCTAGTTCGGGGAAGTCAAGTGAAGAGAAAAAAGATAGTACGAGTAGCAGCTGGGTACTGACATTTTGTAGACGTGGTTCGGTTATTGGCGCTTGTGAGGTCATCTGCAATATACGAGTCTCCTCTTTGAATCGTTAAGATAATCTCATCTCGAATCGAATGACCAACTACGTCCTTTCTTCGTCGGCGAGCGGAAGTTGGTTAGTTACCCTCTGATTCTCTATTTCTATTAGACCCCTGATGATAGATTGAGGTTACTACATAGGGTCAGATGATAGATTGAAGTTACTAGTAATAAGAATTCCACTCGAAAGCGCCAGCAAGCCAGAATGAAACTATACTTTAGAATAGGGTTAGAGTTAGATATAGCACATATAGATTCATAAAGGAATTGATCCAGAATGAATAAAGGAATTGATCGAGAAGCAGAAAAAGCACAGAAAAAGAAGAATTTCTCAGAGGTATCATTCTTATGGATATGGGCAACCCCCGCTGTGTTCTTTCTCACCTACCCCCGTAGTGTTCTTTCTCACCTACCCACCTAAGTGCTCTTTGTTAGTGCCCCACCTCGACTTGTTGAACCGGTTTCCGCTTCTTACAGGAGATGCTGCTGTATCCAGGAGAAAGTACTGGTGCGCGGGCAGAGCAAGCAAGTTCCATTACTAGTGTTGGCGCTGCAGAATCCAAAGAATGATTATGGTTCCCCTATTGTTCCCAGCCTAGGTATGATATCTATTGGTAACTCCCTAATGCTCTTTCTTGAAAGTGACTGAGGACTGCCGCAACGTAGTGGAATTCTGTTTCTTCATATTCCGCTCCCGCTTCTAAAACTGGAACTTTACACTAGTATTAGAAAGTAGAAAGTTGAAGCATAAGCGGCACCCTCAACCGAGACTCTTTTCTTCCTTCCCGCTACAGGCAAACAAGAATGGAAATTGTGCCCCAACTCTGTCAACTCGGACAGGACTCCTTCTTTCCTAGCGCCAAAGCATCCTCGTACGGATATAAGGATTTTGTATACTAAGATTCTTTTCCGCCTTACCCTTAAGGAGTTTGGTTACGAAGTTCTATACTAACCCAATGAACGCTAAGCTAGATGAAACTGCATTTCCATTCTCACTTTTGTGGTGACAGTTCTCTTCTTCCATTCCATTCTTTTGAACGGGCGCTAAGGTCAAGCCAAGAGCAGCCCCGCGTACCGCTTCAGATCCTTCAACTAGTGATTCTCTTGTCGATGTCAACTTAACAAGCAATACCTTCTCTTGCAAACATGAATAAGTCTGGATCAGTAGGGCCCGGAATATCTCTTCTACCCAAATCCAGAATTGTTGATAGCGTGTGTTCCTCATATAGAGCATTTTGTAACCAGAGCACCCATTCTTATTTGAGGACTCCTAACTCACCGCTTTGCTTCCGGACTCCTCTCAGGACTTGAGACTTCGATGGGCATTCGCAAATAGATGATCTTCACGAGAAAACTCGCAATGAAAGTCAACTGTCTATTACACCCAACCTTTGCTTAGTCTTGGGCGCTGGCTGGCAACTTTCAGAAGAGCTCTCAAAACAGGACTTGAACTTGCTTGCTATGAAACAGAAACAAGGGGATCGGATTGCTTTTTGACTTTGGAATGGCAACGCAACAAATACTACATTTCCAGATAAAGCAGAAGATCTCGTTGCCTATGCTCGTGCTCGAACATAACTAGACTACTACTACTCGGTCGGTGCTTGATAAGGCCATAATCAAGGTGTTTGTTGTTTAAGGGCGGGCAAGAAGACAGACGGTTGCGGTCAACTTCTCCAATATGGAATTAGCTATAAGAGGAGTGGCACAGAGGTTTTATGACTCCAAATCCAGGGGTTTATAGTCTTTCCAGAGTAGTGATCGGGAACACTTGCTGCTATGTGTTTGTCGTAGTTACTTGGCTTAACTCTTCTATTCAACAAACAAGGGTAGCTAGATTCAATGAGAGAAGCAAGGCTCGGGCGGAATCGGATTCTTCTTCAGCCTACGGGCTGGCTCTATACACATACAATAAGGGCTATACACATACAATATAAGAAAAAGCAAGTATAACCTTTTCACTTCACCCTTCCTTCTTTCCTCAACGGAGACTCTGGCTTCATAAGAGCGGCTGTAATTGAGATCCGGAGATGGAAGATTCATAGAAGACGACTAAACCTCAGAGGATGTTGGAACTGCTTATGGCCTTCCGAACAGTTCATCGGAGCCAGTGAAAACAGGAACTCCCGAGCTAGTGGTTCTTCCTATCTTGATCTTGGTCCCTACCTCGCGGAAATGCTAAGATGAAAGATAAGATGTGTGATCTCCTACCATACGATATCTTACTGAATCTTGAAGCAAGCATTAGTCCTGAATTGAATCCCCTATTCGAATGCGAAGTGTGTGTGTTGAGATATCTGTTAAGCCAAGGAGTGGAGTTTCGGAACCGCCTAACTCTTCTTCTATAGCAGCGCAATGCTTTTTCAAGTAGGCGTGCCAATCCTTAGCAACATGATCTAACTCTGCTATAATGACAGGGGCGAGTTACGAGCTTATGTACTCCATTCGTACGTAATTACGCCTTTCCTTTCTTTGTGTGGTTATAGTTATAGAGACATTTCATAGCAGGTGCCCCAATGCATAAGTTTTCCATATCTGGGATGAAGACGTGGTGGCTTACTCGGCAGGAGCGGAGCATCTTACACAGGCGTCTTTGGTTCTGTATGTACCAGTCTACACGTCTCGAAATGAGAATTCCATGGCTTGGATTTATACTCTTCGCTCCGTATCCCATAGATGATAAAGAGACTATGAATGCTAGTATCGGTTGACAACATGTAAATAATGAAAGTGTGCTATCTCTCAGTTCCGAAGTAGTCCCGGACTGGGCATTTTCCAATCAAATAGAAGTTAGCGGTTTCGAAGTCGAAGCTCTCCACCACGGTTGCGAACCTAAGCTCTGAGACCTATCTGACGCAGAGAGATCTGGTTGAAAGAACCAAACTTCGAGCGGTTTCATATAGGCTTCCATCAACAAGGCTGAAAAACGACTTAGAAAGAAACTTCATTTCCAAAACTAGAGAATATAAGATGTCTGTTTTTCAAAGATGCTGTAGTTTGCTCCATTAGATAGATTCATAGTGACATAACATATAGCTTCCTTGTTCGTAGACAAAGCGGATTCTCCATTAGATTGAATTTGATAGCAGAACTAGTATGCATGCCATGCGCTTCATATCCGCGTAGAGCTCGCTCCAAGAAAGATAGCCTTCCTTCCCTAGCCCACCATAGTCAATAATCCCACAAGCTTCTTGTCCATTCTCATTCGATCAGTGGAGCAAGTAAAAGAATCACAGTTGGGATAATAAGGCTCGAACTTATGACTTCCACCACGTCAAGGTTACACTATACCGCTGAGTTCTATCGCTTACCTTGCCCTCATCGAGAAATAGAAAGGAAAAACCCTAATAGAGAAATAGAACTTACTAATCCAATCCGGGTCGAGAAAGTGAAGGCAACTCGAACAACTTGGAGTCGGGCCGCGCTATTACTGATATGCAAATAAATAGAGAATGAGATTCAATTGGAAACTGCTCCTATAGCCATTAGGATTTCATACTGATTCGAGCCATAGCACATGCTTTCAGAAAAGCCTATGATCTTCCCTAAAGAAATCAAGAAAGAAAGCAAGACAAGAGAAATCAAGAAAGAAAGCAAGCGGTTTTGACATGAAGAAGATTTGGCGCAGCATCTTATATTCGATATGGGTAGGACAGGACTCTTATTCCTTCAAATAATAGAGAAATAAGAAGGAAGTCAATAAATATGATAGAGGCAGATAAAAAGATCTTACCATTTCCGAAGCAACTGTAGTTTGATCTCCTTTCCATTTCTATTCCAAAGTGATTCTGTCTTTCCACGCCCACCCAGACTCCCTTTCTTTTTCTTAGGCAAACATAGAATCTTCGTAACCAAAAAAAGGATAAGGGTCAGCAAGTATACCATTGAAACTATTGAAGGTAAGTCCACCATTGACTAGTGAAGGTAAGCCCACCATTAAGACGAGCAGAGCCCCCATTAAGACGACGACCAGAGCAGAGCCCCCATGGATGGATATGGAACATGCAAACAAGTAAATAATCAGAGCTTGTTTTGTTCCCCGGATCTGTTTACTAGTTTGTGTTACCTGTTCCTAAAACATGGATTTCAAGCATCTTTCCAGTAGTGCGCCTAGCTAGCTAACAAAGCCTTTAAAGGCAGTATAGTGTAGACGCAGACTTGACTTTAAGTGAGTTCTTGTTGTTGAGTTGAGTTTCTAGAAGGGCTGACAGTGTTGGTACTCAATTCCATATTGGGATAGCTCTCTTCACTTCAACGAGCAAGGGCGGAAACTCTCTTAGGTGCCCATCTTCAACAAGCAAGGGCGAAAGAACAAGCTTATTCTTATATTGTTCCGTTCCGCGTTAGCACTTACTCTCCCCCGCTTGAGTCAAGAAATGAGCTAGCTGTGGAATAGGTTTCAATGAGATCACCATTTGAGGAAATTCTGTCTGATAAGAGCAAGGAATGAATGAAGACTGTCCGAGAAGTCAAACTGATGTTCGCAGCCCCCACCATTAAGAAAAATGCCCTCCCTACTGAGTCTGGGCCCTGTCTCAGTCCCTCCGCCAAACTGTTGCAAAGCTTTCACTCTACCAGAGTTGCAAGAATAGTGGAAAGAGAAGCATACAACAAAATAGGGATAACGGGCGAAGAATGGATATATATAATAAGTATAAGATCATAATAAGTATAAGATCGAGTGTATTCATCAAACGGAAGATATATAAGTGTAAGATCGAGAGCAAGGGAACAAGCAAGGACGTAAAACCTTGTGCTGTGCTAACGGTAGTTCATGCGGGCGGGTAAGGGTCAACAGGAAATATTCATATTATTTATTAGCAACAACAGGGCTCTCTTTCTTTCTTTCTAGGGTTTCAGAGAAAAGCAATAGAGCTTATAGGCAGAAATAGATTAGAAGAGCCAGCCGATGGGTAGGGATGGATTTGCTATTATAGCACATAGTTCAACATAGGTTCAACAACTCTAAGAAGCTTTCTGAAGCCCCTTGTAGTGGTCGACCTCTGCTTATAACCAAGTCCTTTCTTTGGTATTCGCCCGTCTTCATCAACTAAGGTGAGAGTGAGAGTTGTAGCATTTCTAGGATACGGATCTTAAATAGGTAGTACAGAATCTTTAGCTGTGTCAGTAACAGTAGAAGAGGCAAAATCCAAGTAAGGATCCGGGGGGATCTAAAGCAGAATCCGTCTTGTTCCACGCCCCCTATCCCTATAAGAATATTAAGGTTACCAACCCCCCCCGCTCGCTAACGCCATGACGAACACGGGAAGTGCTCTCTGAACCAACCCAGCCAGTAGGTGCTCAATTCTTCCATTTCATATTTCAGGATTTCCCGCCTTACCACATTTCATAATTGAGTTTCCTCTGCGCAAGTTCAGAAGCCAGGGAAGACATAGAACTAATGGAATTGCAAACATAACATATGAATTCAGTGCGAAGAAAGTCTACTCGATTTGAAGCAACAGCGGATATTATTTAGGCCAGAGTGGGAATAATATCTGATGCCGAAGCCGAAGATGGAAAGTAGATAAGATCGGTAGCTGGAGAATAGGCGGGATTAGAGGCAAGATCTTTAGCTGGAGCCGAATCGAAATGTAAGTGGGAAGTTGACAATCGGTTCCTAAAGTGGAGTTATACTTGCATCCCGAGTGGAATAAGAATAAGAGGCAAAAGCGGAAGCTGGTAATTAAGAGGTAAAGTCTCAAGCATAAGATGGAGCAGGCCCAAACTCAGGCGGGAAGGGAAATGAATGAGTTGCACTCTAAAGATGAAATTCAGTATTAGCTGACTCTAAGCTCGAAAGATCCGATCCGTATTTGCAAGAGGGCGAGCTAGGTATTCCATTACTGTTTTCCTTGGTGCTCGATAATCAATGAATTCTTTTCCTGGGTGACTCGGTGCACTATAATCAAGAGATGGTTTGCATTCTTAGTTGACTTCAGCGTTAAGTCATGCCAGGTAGTACTGGTAGTACTGGGCAACTGGGCTCCCAAAAACAGGACTTGGCAGACTTGCTCATAAAGGAGACAAGCCACAACTTTGCAACTACTATACAAGGTTGGTGATAAGTATCTTTCTGTTCGGACCTTTCATCCTAGTCGACTCGAATGGACTGTTCGCCTAATTTATGGAATGCTCATCTACGTTGGTAAAGTCTCAAAGAGGAGTAGCGCGGGTCATCTGCTAACGGTTATTATAGTTTAGTTCGAGGAAGAATCATCCGGCTAAGGATCTTTATATATGCGATATATGCGTCCCCTATCCTCACTACACTAGATTATATGAGCAACGGCCTGCCTATCTGAAATTGATTCTTTGACTTTCTTTCCAGCGAGGTTAAGAATGACATAGAATTTATGGAGCACATGGTAAAGAATAGAAGAAATACACCGAAAACAGGACTTGCACCTGGAACTCGAACTGCGGATGAAGATCTTGGCACTCATTCTTATCCTTATTAAGATCCAATCCGATTATTCTTATGACCTAAATCCATACCCGGGCTCCTTATCTTGTTCTCTTGCACCACTTTCCCTTGACCTAGCTGCTTTCCTTTCCGACCCTCCTTTTTTCTGTGAGGACCCGCTTGCTGATAATAATGGAACTGCAACACCTCCACTCCAACACACACCTCTAAGTTATTCTTATTACCCGTTTCTTCTATACTAACCTTGCATGAAATAAGTGTGGCGCTACTTACTTTATACTCTGGACTGGAAACAGAATATTCCGTTACTGCTACTTCGGATTAAGATCCTTATTCTTCTCCTGATCTATATTCAGATCTTCACTTTAGAACTATTCTTTCTTACACTTAGACACAAGCAAGACAAACTGCATTAATTGCCTTAACCGCTACATGGGCAGTATAGAAAAAACATTCTTTCTATGTTCAACATTCATCCCATTCTGACTCGAGCACCTGGCATAGATTTTGGTAAAGACACAGATCCTGCCTTCTGTTAACACGGATTACTTGAGAACTGAGCTTGCTGGCATGAATTAAGGGCACCAAAGAAAGGACAAATTCATTAAGGGCAACCCGACCCTACATCCACTGTTTTATGTCTTTCCCGCTACGCTGACTTTCTGTAATTCCATAAAATAAGTGAAGTAAGGTTACACAACTTCTATAACGGAACAGGTGTGCACCTACCCAGTATCAAGTGTTGTTTCAGTTTGAAGAGCAGTATCGAATAAGTCAGCTAGAACAGTATCCATTGCTGTGCTAAGGTCGTTTACCGCTATAAACACGGATTTTCTACTTGGTGTTGCTCTCTTTTTGACCCTTAAACAACAAGGATAGAGAAATCATTCTTTTAGTTCATAAGTCCACCACCCTACCTGGCGTACCACACCTGAATGAAACAAGTCAGTTGGAAACCCGGTCTCCAAGATAAGATCAATTATAGGCTTAGATGGGCAGGCAAGAGAAGCTATAAAAGGTTAGTTTACCCTGAAACAAGTAGTGAGTGGTGCCAGTTCCGGTTTACTGTTTAGTAGATTCATAAAGGGCCAAGTAACTACTATACAAATGTTACGCATCAGTGACACTACCATAAGAATCAAGTCAATACCACCGGGCATCCACATCTGTATTTGCCATATCCAGGCCTTTCTCTTTTTCACGGAACTCTGCCTCCCAGTTTAGGGTATAAAGTATTACCTGTTTACTTTGATTCTTTATTTGAAGCTTTGGCCCGGCACTGCTTCCTGGTATTCTCTCTACCTCGGCTTCTAGCCTGTCCCCCTTTCCGTTAGTCCTACTATCTCTCATTGCGGGGTGCAGTTGTGCATTCTACAATTATGATAAGAGAATAGAGAAGTTACAAACCGAACTCTAATAACGTGGGGAATAATCCTTAATTTACATAACCCAAAGCATGGAATGAAAGCGCGTAGTGCTGGAGTTAAAGAGGTGAACTTCAGAATCCAAGTAGGGGTCGGCAGCTTTGATTGAGGTGGGTAAGGTCGCATAGTAGTCAATTTCTTATTAGCCCCAGTGCCAGTATCATATGCCCTAGAGTTCAATCTTATAGTTAGTAGACGAAGTGCTAGTTCCGAGTGCAAATCTATATATTCCCAGTTCCATTCCATTGGGGCGTAGGCTTGAAGCACCCGCTTGGCGGTTGGAGTCCTGTTGTTACTGATTTCATTCTTGCCATGACTGCTTGCATTCTTGTTAGCCCTTCCTTCATTACCAGTCCCGAGTTCGGGTATTGTTAGCACTAGTGGATTTCTTTACTATAAGATTCAGTATTCAAATGCACTATTTCAGGATTAAAACAAAGGTATTAAGAATAGGAGCCAGCAAGGAAAGGCTTTTAAGCACTATTACAAGTCCGGGAAGCACTGGCTGGAGAATAAGATAAAGCAAAGTAGGCTTAGACTACTACGTGGCAGGCCGATAGAAGGTTCAAGTCAGAGTTTGGTTAAAGCCCCGATCCCAGCAAGTAAGGATCAGAGACATGAAAGATAGGCTAAGATGGACGAGTTGAAGAGCCAGAGAAGGGTAGCTCTGTTTATCAAACCGAGTAAAGGCTGCTTTTAGGTTAGTAGTGCTTGTTTGAAAGCATGGAGTTTCAGAACCAAGGGCTGTAGCAAAAGTGCAAGTTCCGAGCTAAGGTCTTATCGGAGAGTAGACTTTCAGCACCTTGTTATGAGCTAAGGTCTTTGCTGTAGTAGCTGAGTTCGTTAATGCAGTGTTCTATTCTGTTTCTTGGAATTGAAATGAGCAGGCATCCTGAAGATACTAGTGAGTGGAATGGGAAGGGCAAGTCAAAGAAAGAAAGGTAGGCTGGATCAGATAGTGCCACACAAATAGATATTATTATAGGCATAGTGATAAGAAGAAATAGTAGTAGTGATAAGAATCAATGCCAGGAGAAAGCAAGATCAATAAACTCGGGAACCCAACTCAACAGCAAGAATGAATGATACCAATAGCGAACAGGAGCGAGCAGGCAGGACCTTTCCACTGGAACATAGAACCTAGACTCGACACCGAAGTACAATAATGATACTAGTGCTCCCAAGCGACTCTAATCTAATCTAATACAAAAGATCGAACTCAGTAGCACAAGAACCAAGCGAGTAAGCCCTAAAGAATGAGAAGACGCAACTAAAGACTTCAAACAAGAAAGTAGGAATGCAAGGACTTACCATTAAAGAAGAAATACGCTAGTGGAAGGATAAGAGGGGGACTCTTACTTATATAGGGGTAAGGCTAAGAATAATAAGCCGAAGAATGAACCTAAAAAGTAGTTGTGACCTAAACACATAAGTGAGCCTTCTACCCCCAACTACAAAACTACCATTCCTGGCTTTTTCGTCTTAATATCCTATCCCTTGGTCTGCCTCTCCTTCATCCAATCCTTAACTCGAAACTCAGAATGGGGCTATCAACAAAGAAATTCTATCCTATCTTGTAAACCTAGCACTAGTAGTAACGTCAGAATCAAAGACATAGGTCTGAACTCCACTTTCAAGTCCAGTAGGCGAGTAATATGTCGTGTATTAACGTATGAGAATGGAACCAGTGTTATCAAGGATGCACCTACTGCGGACTGCGACTGCTGTCTACTAATCTGCTCCGACTCACTTTTCTTCTTTAAGTACTGGAATGGAACCTTGAAATGCCCACGAGACTATAGCTACGTTTTCACTCTCCGCGTTGCCCCTTCTTATTCTTAGCCCCACCTGCAAACTCAAACTACCAATAACAAAGAAGAAATCTACGGATAATAGGAATTGAGCTGTCCAACTAGGAATATAAGGATTTGCACTCAAGGATAACTACTAAGTATAAGATATTAGTGGAAGACCAGGATACCAAGAAGAGTTTACTAATACAAATAATAAGGGTACTCATGGAAAACAGTAGACTAATGAGTATACAAATAATAATAGGGTCAGAAGTATACTAAGGCGAGTCATGTGGTAAGAAGAATAAGAAGAGGTCGGTGCTCTAGCTACAAGTACGGGTTTGCTCGGATGCCAAGAAAAATGGGTATAGTATATAACGGATAAAGGGATATAGTATATCACTTTGGTAATTATCAATCTCTTCTTTTCTTCCGCGAAAGGTGGAGGTCGGTTCTTCAAATGGAGGAAATCAAAGGGTAGAGTTAAGATCGGGAGTAGAATAAAGCCCCTATTCCATATTGCTTGTCTAAAATCCTTCTCCAGCTCCGGATCTCGTCGACAACAAACACTGGCACTCTTCAATGATTACTTGCACGGGTTAGGAATAAAGGGAATCAAGATCATAAGCAAGCAGTATCTTCACTCTTTTCTATTAACAGGTGTGGTGATGGAAATACATCATGAAATTCTTAACTTCAAGGTGGAGGCCGGGAATAGGTCACAATCTATAAAAGTGGTCTAAATTCATGGCAGTTTCATTCGGACTTCTTTTTGAAATGATTAGGGTTCCGCATTAAAACAAGAGTATTGACTGTTGCAATATCAAGGTAAGGGTGGGTTAGTTCCTTCTGTAGCGGTAAGGGTAAGTAGCAAAAGAATTTCTATTGAGTTGGTGTAGGAACATATATTGAGTTAGACTAGGGATATACGGGAGTAGGAACCATATCAGTAGTGTTGCTAAGTAAAGGTTAGTTTACCCACCTGGCCCGGAGACAAAGTCAGCAAGCTTTAGAGTTCTGTTAGGTTCGACACTTCTCTCAGTTGCGCACTTTCTTTCTAATTCCATGATGAAACCTACCTATGCTCTTTGGAGAACCTACCCATCTATAATGTTGACTCATATAAGATAATGTTTGAACAAACAACAAGGGAAATATTATGTCAATGAAATGAAGCGGGAGCCTGCCTCAAGC
This sequence comes from Musa acuminata subsp. malaccensis, assembly GCF_000313855.2. Classification (NCBI taxonomy): domain Eukaryota; kingdom Viridiplantae; phylum Streptophyta; class Magnoliopsida; order Zingiberales; family Musaceae; genus Musa; species Musa acuminata. The sequence goes on from NW_008991514.1 coordinate 45,130, forward strand.
AAGCAGGAGTTCAAACTCATAATGGTGCAAGAGCAAGCACAAGGGCGCCTGTAGATACAACGATAACACGGGGCCCACCTTCGCCTTAGTGCATTAGTTTCGGTGATTTTGAAGAAGGTTGGTTTTTACAAATTCTCATATTTGGTGGTGTGTGCGCATCTCAATTCTCTTCTTTTGACTTTTCTCAGAAGTACAGTAGTAACTTGCCTATTACAGTGTAGTAAAAGGTCTTGTCAGTTGCTTGCCTCTAATCAGTATTAGTTTATTTCCGACTTTTGAGTTTCGTTCCGATGTTGGTATTGGTTAAAAAGCATTGGTACCCAGACAGTAATTCCTTATTAGAAGATATTGGTTTGCTTACCGTACCGAGTTATGAGTAGAAGGCTACTAGTTTCAATACTGACTTTCAGCAAGGAGTGGTTTCTAGCTTAGTTTATGCTTTATTCTAATTGGAGTTCTTATCACTACTACTACAAGCTTACTACTTGCTGCTACTACTATAGAGGGTCAGAGATATCAGTATTAGAGCTACTCATCAGTATTGCTACTCCGGAAAGACAGAAGGAAATGGAAGACCAGCGGTAGTTTTCGTTTGGAAACAAGGAATAGAAGAGTGGGCAAGTAACTGCTAGATTAGCAAGTAAGGGGAGACTTAGATGCCCGGGTTCCAGTCTATGGTAGCCACGTTCAGAAGAATCCAAATCATCAGTTACAGGGAATCGAAGAGGCAAATAGGAGACTATAAGCAAGGCGGTGCAGGCTCGGAAGTATTAGTGTCAGGCTAGGCTCCCTTTCTTTTGGTGGAAGCTAAGAGAAAGTAATGTCCTACTTCGAGTTGGGCCAGTAGCTCCTAGCAATCAAACATAGGAAATTCAAGTTCCAAATGGAGAATGTAAATAAGCAGTGCCAGGCCAAAAGTGAGGAGCGGAAAGTGCCAGTTTCCTGTTCAAGTACGAGAAGCAGTAGTGTGAGGTCAAGAGTGAGGGTAGTTAGCCTCGGGATCAGTAGCTCAATTCCTATAGTAGTTAGTTCACTTCCTAATTAGAGTCAAGCAAGGGCTTTCTAAGGGAAAGGTCAAGTCTAAAGGTAGGTAAAGATTACAGGGCGTCCAAAGAATTTCCACTTGTGAACAGTTCGTATCGCATTAACCGATAAGTAGGACAGCCAAGAGAGTTGGTGTTCTGCTACCCTCATTCTTTAGAGCGACAGTAAAGTAAACAAATCATTCATTCGAGCTTACTTGATAACTGATCTTTCTTCTTATCCTTCTAATGCTTCCGTATCTGTGTAAGATGAAACTCGTACTGCTTCTTTAAACAATGAAACTTGAGCAGAAGAATAAGTTTGCAGCTCGCGCGCTAAGTGAATCAGGGGAATAATCTCTTCGCGCGCTAAGTTAATCAGTGTCAACAAGGTATCTAGAAGCTGAATGCGCGGGTAAGATAAATAGAGGTGTAGCTCTGTTAGCGAAACTTGACTTTATTTACAAAACGGAAGACGAGATAGTAGGGGAGCGCATGAACAACAAGGCAATCAATAAGTCTGGACCAGTCAACTCGTAAACTTGACAAAAAGGCACACCCATACCCTAAACTTACTGAGAGAATGTAAAGACTCACTGTAGTACCCCTAAACTATCCAGTCATCATTTCAATTAATCTCTGCTGCTGACTGACTTTAGACTTATGCATTCGATTCAATAGGAGATTCGGCTTCCTTTCCTTACTATTAATCTACTGCCGGATCTTATTATGCTCAAGTTTGTTCTCTCGCTGACAATACTCGAACAGGACATTCTCCACTGTAAACTAGAACAGTCCATTCTGCTGCTGGCAAGTGCTACTTACGGATAAGAAAGTGAGTTACAGAGTTATATTAGTAATAAGATAAATAAGAGACAGGCTGGACTCTATACTAGAAGATACCGATACCGACCGCGCTGAAGAAGGCAATAATCCAGGCGGCTGTAAACCCGTATTTTGAGTCTACAGATCGATCTCTGTGAAACTCTGATGATGGCTAATGTACTACAGGCGGAAGGGAAGTTTCGTTTGAAAGTATGGTTTAGGGTGTTTCAGAAGAATCCACAGTTACTGGCGAGGAAGCTATAAGTAAAGAAGTGTGTTCGTCCACTTGTTTTCGTTCCTTCCCCCCTTCACTAAAAAGTAAGTATCATTACCCTACCTACAAAGGGAGATTGCATGTTGATAACTGAGGATGGCAATCTGTTGATGAAATGGACTGCTGTAGTTCATGCTTCTACCCATAGATGCTTTGGTACTCAATCTCATAAAAGTCAAAGCCAAGCCATATATAATAGATATGAATACTAGATTGATAGAGATGAATACAGGAGTGAGATAGTTAGATATTCATACAATTCTCAGGAGTAAGATAGTTAGATATTCATACAATTCTATAGTGAATTGTAAAACGAGTACAGTCATCCATAAGCATTGCATTGTAGTGAAAACGTTTCTTAGAAGCAAGCGGGGCAGGGCAGGAATTTTCCATAAGGGTATCATCGTATATCATCTTTCTTGAAATAAGGGTATCATCGTATATCATCTTTCTTATCATTAAGAGAAAAAGGCGACAACAGAGGCACGGCACTTCTTACAACTAGCACAAAGAGAGAGGGCTTGATGAACCATAGAAGGATATCCTCATCCATATAAAGAGATCTGTTTGTTTGTTATATAGAGATCACATTAACATTTCTGTACTTTATAAGTCTTTGATTGAGGGTGACCAAGGGAAACTCCTTCAGGTGCCTTGCCGAACTTAAACTAGCGCTTGTTCACCTTTGTCTCGGGCATAGAAAGCGTCCATCCTACTCTACTCCCGGTTGCCGGAATCCATCCTTGTCCTCTGCTCTGATCCTTTGATCAATAAATTCTACGATGAGTGCAAAGAAAGATGGTCGATTTTCAGTAAGTTGAAAAGAGATGGGTAGGTGGTTAGTTAACAGTAAGGTGGTTTGTTAGTGTTTCTAAACGGTTGTTATTGCAGGAACAAAGAAAACATCCTGTAATTCCACATTTACTGAACTTGTAGTCAAAGAAGCATCACCCATATAATAAATACGTAAACCAGTGTACCATATAATAAATACGTAAACCAGAGTACCATCACAACCTCAATTCTCTTTTTCTTATAGTATAGGGTAGCTGATTCATAATTCTGTAGGGAGCGCGGATTCATAATGCAGAAATTACCTGCTTTACGGATTCCGAATTCAGAGATTACCCGCTTTAGTGGTCATATGAGCAGACGCACCAGTATCGGTATACTAGTATAGTAGGGATCCTGCGAATCAGAGAGAGAGACATAGCATAGCATAGCCGTCAATGCTTGATGGATATCTTGGCTTAGGACTGAGAAAAGGGTGGTTCCAAGAAGGCAAGGCAGCACAGTATGCCCAAAAAGACCACAGATCTGACATAGAGTGTCAGCGCAGAACCCTTGGTCCTGAGATTAGGCATATTACGCAATACTTTTGCTGTGGTGAAGGCTATAAAGGCTTTCTTTTCTCCCTTTATTTCAACTGCGCCCTTATTGATGCAGGTTTATATCTTTTATGGAATGAAGGCCTAGATCTCTCTGTAAAACATGCAACGGCGCGACGATCTGAATTAAGCAATGATATAGAATCTTCAGAATAATCTTATCTCTTCAGGATAATCTTCTAGGGTGGGGAATCTGAGAACTTGCGATGGGATGAGCGCTCGAGCCTTCTATAACTCAAGGAGGCATTAGGCTCGATGTTACGTTAGTTTCATAGGCCCAAAGAATCTCTGGACTGGCTCCAAGATAAGGGGAAAGAATACATTTGATAGTTTCATAGAAGGTGTATCTTTCTTAGCTTAGGGGAAAGCACTTCAATCCTGATGTCGCTCGTTATGTGAATGGACCCAATCCATGATGAGTTATAATTAAACCAGATGGCCTATCTTTTCCAGATGGCCTATATCTTTTTCATGCTTACTGGAAGTAGGAATAACTGACAAGCTACGTCGCCATAACACTAGAAGAGAGCAGAGCACTATTGAAGAAAAGAAAGGGACAAAGGTCGACAGAAGGTAAACCCAAGACTCAATCACTACCAATCAGTTCCCGAACACAGGACTTGTAACTTATATTGCAACACATTTGTATTATAGGGTACGATCTAGCACAGTATAAGACTAGTCATACTTAGAGTGGAAAGCGAGGGCGCGTCGATAGTACTTCACTTTCAAGGGCTAGGCACTACGGAAGGCCATTATCAAGGTGAAGGTGATGGGGGCAGGCCTCTTTCTAGTCTTTTCATCCATATGAAGTTGCTAACGCCTTTGGTGTGTTATCGAGTTCCGCTTCTTTTGCCCTAGCAATCAATATAGTAGAGGAGCAGTTGGGACAATAATCCCTTTTTGCTCACTTTCACCCCTGTTCCACTCCTATGATAGCTAATTGGTAGGGCACAGACAATCTGACTCTTACAAGCTTTGAAACATAAGTATTCGAAAGTGAATGACAGGCTTTGAAACATAAGTATTCGAAAGTGGCCAAGCAACTAGACAAGTTACTACTAATGACCAAGTAGAAAGTGTAGTTGAAAGTATAGTGGAGGGTGCCAGTACTGTTCGTGTTGTTGGCAAAGGATCTTAACCAGTGTGGTATGCCATGCCAGCAGAGTGAAAAGAGCCAGAGTTACAAGAGCCTCATTCTGTTAATAGTAGCCATCAAGAGTTCAATCAATAGTTATACAAGCCATTACTCTTTCTATTACTCTTTCTATTACTAAATGGGGAGTAGCGGTAGGGGAACTATACAAATACAATTTCTATTCTATCTTATGGTAGCGGTACCTATTCTATATTTATATGAATTCTAAAAGGAAGGAAGATATTATGTCCCTGCCCCGGAACTGTCTCTTTGAACTCTCCTATTGCTCTTATACCTATGAAAACTCTCACTATTGCTCTCTTCTCTTCTTGCCCCAAATCATTCATTTTCTCTATTCTATCTCTTTCGCCCCTTACTTCTATTAAGGCTGCTTGTATTCTTCTTCCCTTAATCCGTGTAGTGGGCTTCTTTCTTCTTTATACGATGACACTCATTCACTTTGCGTTGCGCTTGCTGCTTCCTTTAGACTCTTCTCTTCCTTGAAACCTAACTGCTTAGCTGACTCCTGACTAAACTAGCAAGGACGCACTCAAACCTGCCAGCAAACTCAAGCTTCCAATCGGAGCAACCCCTGCCCTGCGCCTCTATTCTGACTTTCAGTATGCAGTGTTGTTCTCCTATATGTGATTGATGTGTCATGCAACATTCTTTCTTTATTGATTTCTTTCCACAGGCTCCGTTCTCCTATAGGAGATAGCAATTTCATCCGTTCTTCCTATAAAAGATAGCAATTAGATCTATGTCTCGAATCAAAGCCAATAAGATCTGATTATCCTCCGCTATTCGCATAAGATTGAAGATAAGTGGGAATGTTTTGAACTGAGAACTTGGGTATAAGGGGAGTTGAAAGAGCAGACAGGACTAGTTTATTGCAAGCTAACCTTAGCAACGGGGCCAAGTAACTGCGTTAGTTCAATAAGTATCCTTCCCTACCGGAGTTACAGAGCAAGCGGGTATCTCGGCTCGGGCTAAACTCCATTCTTTAGTGAAATACTGGCTATCTATCCGGAGTTGTGGAATCCCTTGTTTCATCCTATTAATAAGCTCATCTCTCTCTGAAAGCTCATCTCTCTCTGATGGAATCAAAGGCGAAAGAACAAGCAGTGTATTGGTCTATTGAATATAAATAGTCGGGTAATTAGAGAGAGTCAGAATCCATGAAGTATAGGTTTACTGGCTCTACTGCTCTCCCACCTGGAATAATTCTTTCGAAGGGGGATGGGAGTCAATACTTAGCGCTTAAGGGAATCAAATCAGAAAGTACTGGTGAGGCGCGTTGGTGCCGAGAAACAGGCTTCAACCTGAGCTACTAAGGCTACAACCAGTGCATCTAAGACTATAACGGTGTCTACTAAGGCTGAAACCACAGCTACCTAGCCTTCAACGAGGCAGTATGGGAATTGAGCTAGTCAGTATGAGAATCAAGCACCTAACAACTAGCCTGAAACCAGTGCTTCTAGGGTAGTAGATCAGAATTCACTCCTGTAGTTACAGAATCAAACTAGCTACTATGATGCTCTAGTACTATTAGTAAGCCTACCCTCCCTTTTAACCATTCTAATACCTGCTCTTTGAATTCCAATGTTCGCCTCAAAGTATGCCTTGTTTAGGTCAGTCTTCTATCTGCCGTCGCTGTCCAAGCTGCGTATCCCTTACCTTATTGCCTTACTTTCAAACTCATGTCATTACTAACAGGACTTTCACTACTGTCTCTAGCCTTGCTTTACAAGACCTAAATCCTATATGTTTACCTACGACGAGACTCAACATTCTGTTTCTAAGCCTTTATATTATTCTTTAGTGAACCTACTAGCCTGCCCCCTTGTCTACTAATACTTTTCATACCGATCAGGATCTCCGCCTTGCTTCATATGAGCCTTGGTTTCATGCTTTAACTACCCACTTGAGTATTATTACTTGTTAGCTTGAGCCTACCTCGCATCTTTACTTGTTTATTTCATTAAATAATTAGATATTCAGTTCACATATATAATATGGATTATTATTCTCTTCTATTTGATTAGCGTCTAAAAAGTACAATTCATTTTCTCTTTTTACGGGTGCTCCTATACAAAGGGTATGCCATGCGATAAAAACTATTAGATCAAACTCCGCAGTCAAATAAGAAAAGTACAAATAAGGAATATCCAACAGCCAGTAGCAATAAGGAATCCAGCAGCCAAAGCCAATTATTTGTATCAACCGTAGAGTCTTCTTTCTTCTCTAGAGAGCCTTCCTCCCGCTACCAACCAAGCCTTCTTGCGTGTATCGACTACTAAGTATTCCATGCCTGCCTGCCTAGCTTTTCGTAAAATCGGATTGATATAAGAATCAGAATGGAGCTAGTGCTTCTTTAACTCGCTACCGCGTCAAGCAGCCCAATAGCTCCTGCCGCGCTTTAACTCACTGGTTGAAGCCTTACTAACACAAGTTTCAGTCTGACGAAAACATATATTGTAATAACGGGAACTCTAGCGGCAGCGCCATACTCTAAGCTAGACTCCTGACTCGCATTCTTATTGTTAGTTAAAGAATAATCCAACTCGAACCAAGACTGCGCCTGCTGCTGATGGGACTAAACCTCTGTATGGCAAACAAGAATCTCCCTACTGGTAAACAGGCTTACTGTCCTTACTTCCATTCTAAATACGCTGGAATCTACTAATGCTCCTTACTTATGAAATTCCAGTTTGTGAGTTAGGGCCTGCCACTATGGAATCTGATCCTTACTTAATAGGCTTTTAGACTCAAACACGTAACTTAGACTTTGACTACTGCTCCTACTCTATATACTTGTTCTTATACCTTCTTCTTCTTATTATTCTGATTCTTGGAAGCTTTCCTGGCACTACGGATTATCGAACTGCCGATTCAGGGTACCCTTACTTTTCGTCAACACCTTGAGACTTTCCTGCCTTTCTTAGTAACCTCATCAGCAATAGAGATGAGCATTCAAAACTCCATTCTTCAGGAGTGATTTCTGAACTGCTTGCTTCATTTCGAACTCTGTAAGCGCCGAGGACCAAGGTGCTGAAAGCCAATCAGATACTGTTATTGAGAGCGCAGAAACAGATGCATACTAGATCTAGAGGATCGGATTGCTGTCAAAGATGCATTTATTACTGATGTCCCATATCTACTATATCTAATAGGAATGTAAAAACCCTTTCCTAACTACGAAGACAGGATGGACAGGAATTGCACCACTTCTGTTAGCGCCCCGAGAGTAAGCTAATGCACAAGGGCGAAACAATAAGAGGATTGGAAGTATATAAACCGGTAAGATTCAAAAGAAAGAGAAGCTAGTCAGATTCAAAAGAAAGCCAAGCCAGTAGGATTTCCAAGAAAGGGAAGTAACGCCGGTAAGTTCGTTGATGCTAAGCTCGTAGACAAGTAACTACTAATGGACAAGCAGCGGCGTCGGATTACTGCTGACCTACTTCTAATATTCTTTAACTATACTTTGAGAATGGACAAGCCAATCACCTCTTTCGTAGACAAGGAAGGCAGGACAATCTGTTGACATGGAGTTCAGTGGAGTTATGGGCTTTCCCTTGTATTTCTTTTGCATCCTTAAAACACTTGTATTGCCTTTGCATCCTTAACTTGTATTGCTTCCTTTCGAACTACAATCTACTAAATGACACTATAACTCCCATCTACTTAAACACTAGCACCCAAAGACACTCAGATTCAGTGCGCTGAAGAAAAGGTGTTCAGTGACTTTCTGACTTATTTATAGAAGTATAAGGTGTGCAGTGAGATTGAATAAGAGTGACGGGCGACTTATTAATTCGAAATGAAACAAGCAACAGCTTGAGCAAAGGGAGAAAGTCAAGTTGAGTAGCCTGTCAAAGGTATAAACAAGAGAGTGTTGAGTAGCCTGTCAAAGGTATAAACAAGAGAGTGGAGTATGAAAGAAAAGGTATAAACAAGAGAGTTGAGTATGAAAGCAGTAAGGAGGGAGGTGACTTCTTTCTAGATGTGTAACGCTCTCTTCAACAAGAGCAAGGGCGCCAGTGGAAACTACTATAGATGCAACTAAGTGTCGGCCTACTACTGCTCCCCTACTATATTGCTCGCGTATCCAGTAAAGTATCCGCGTGTTCCCCCTGGTATAGGTAGTTCAAAGATGCTTTTTCTCATCGAACAGCGGAAAATGCAAATACCTTTCTTTACTCCCTGGGCACTTCCTTCGTCTGCTTTCTTCCGCCAGTACTCTTCTTGCTGCTATTATACTATTCTCTTCTCTTTTCTTTTCGCCCGCCTAAACTCACCGACTTGGATATTCCTTTTACGTACGTGAATTAGTCCCTTGCTTGGCTACTTTATTACGCTATGATTCCCAAAGAGAAAGAAATAGAGGTAAGCTGGTAGGCTAGGCAAAGTCAAATGGTATAGTATAAATATGTCCTTATCTCTCTAAACAGGGGGCAAATATCTTTGGTGGTTGAATTAGCTCAAAAAGAAAGGAAAGGCCTTCTAAATCAAAAAGCAAGAAGGTTTCATACGAGGAGTTAGAATACAATAACCGGAGGTGTAGCTAATGACAATTCGTGTTGAGTCTATTTTGGTAATGCTTGAGAAAGATTGTTCTTTACCTTACCCTTCCCACCGACCTGTTGTTTTCCTTCCCCGAATAGATAGACCTTTTTGTCTTAGTGCAGATCGAAGAAGATATTGTTGGTTGAAGTCACCAAGCAACTACGTAAGTAGCGCGGTAGCGAGCGAAACTCCCTAGTCGATTGGAATCCCTAGACGAAAGAGCTATAAATAGAAAAAGGCTTACTTGTCTCAGAGGCCCATACGCAGTCCATAGGACATAGAAAAGGGACATTAGGATCGATAGGACATAGAAAAGGGACATTAGGATCGCTGACTTCTATCTAGACATTAGGATCGCTGCCTTCTATCTAATAGTAGAGGCCGCATTTAGCTCAAATTGGGACCCTTCTCAAGTCCAGAAGAGAAGATCCATTCTATACCAGGAGCATAGCTTTCTATTTTTCTACCATTGGCCCGGAATACTACTTCTTTGTATCAATGGCCCCAGGAGTGCCCATCCACAGTGTTTCATAGGTGAAGAAAGAGGCTCTCGCTTCATAGCTTCTTTCTAGAGCCAGAGCTACATCTTAAACAACTGGCTTGGCTTCCAAATAGGCTCGAGCACTAGGACATAGGATTTCCAGCTTGCTCAAAACAAAATAACCCTGCTTGGATCACCTCGATTCTTGCTTTCCTGGATCGTTAACCAAGGGGCAGTGGGGTCGGGTATAAATGGCAGCCTATGATAAGTCAATTCTGCACTGCAAGAAAGTCAAATCAAAAAGCAAAAGAATCACCGGAAGTAGGAACTTGGTATAGGTCTTACGCATAAGTTCTAGTATAGCACAATATATAATTAGGGGTCGCCCGAGCACCAAAGACTTTTGCAAAGAAAAGTAAACTAAACATTCAGTTATTATTTAGGAAGAAATAGAAAGTACAACTTCCCCGGAAATCCCAATGGAGGTCTATCTCTACGATTAGTATAGTTTACGAGTTCCTATCTCTCATCCGTTAGAGAGAAGGAGATTCAAATCTAGGGCCAAGCAGACGCCAAGTCACTACTAGACAAACAACAACTAACGGCCAAGATGAGATAAAAAGATCGAATTGAGATGAGATTGAGATAGCAAGATTGGATTTCGAGAAGAAGCCCTTTTCAAATAGTGACATCTATCGCTTTAGCCCGCTAGAGTAGTTTGCTTTACAGACCAAGATTGAGGATAAGACTATGAAGTTCGATGAAACAAGTGTGTTTAAAAGCTATCCGACAAGCTATTGATTGGTAAAGATATGATTACAGTTTCTGAATTTATAAAGCAAAAGCCTATTCCAAAAGGATGGAACTAGAATTAATGAGTTAGGTCACGCTGGAGGCTATCATTATTGATGTATTAGTGTACAACAGTGTACAGGATTTCTCGGTAGTTCGGGTATCTACTGCGATCGAACAGCTTGATTCTGCTGTACGAGTTCAAGCGGTTACTATGTCAAGAAAGAAAGCAGCGGCTAGTTGTAAGGAAGATGTAAGGTGCTCCGGATGAACGAGAAAGGAAGGGCCGCCTCGTACTTTTGAGACTCCTCTCCTTTAGTCGCCCCTTCACTTCGACTTAGTTTCGGTGCTCGCCCTAACCTATTAAAAGCTAGTGCTCAAGCCTAAACCTTACAACTAGTATAGCACTCACTCCCTTTTGGGTGAAATAAGAGTTCGCCGCTTTCTTCCTTTTTCTTTTGACCTTTCTTTTGAGTTGTCTTCGATTCTAAGCTAAGCCCTATGTTCCGAATCGATTTTGATGATTCACGTCTAAATTAGTTCCCCAGAGTACAGACAAGGATCATGATTACCTCTTGGCTCTTTGATAAAGGTACAAGAGCCGCAGACGGAAGGCAAGGAAATTTCACCTACAGAAGGAGGAAAGCACTTCGAAGTCAAACTCTTAGATGGACAGATGTCGACACTTGAGTCAAAGTCGGAAACCGACAGTACAAAAAGAACGAATTATTGTCATGATCGGAAACGAGATACCACAATGTGTCAGAAAGAAAGGGCCACGACAATCAATCTTTCTCTCAGACTACTCTTTCAAACAAAGTAAACTGCAACAACTAACAAATCCCAAAGATTGGAAAAGAAGAGACCCTCCCCCAAGGCTGTAACCTCTAAAGGGTCCGCCTAATAATCCAGCGAAACTCCCACTTCTATAAAGAAAGTGGCCGCCTACGGGAAAGATAGTAGTACGTACAAAAGGGATGCGGCATGACTGCTGTTTTATTGACTTTCATTTCTGCTGTTAGCATGGTTTGATGGCATAGAATCAATAGTTTACACGCACAAAAACAAATAGAAAGAAGTAAGGGAATTTCATAGGTGACTTCTTACTCGGATTCATGCCCAGACTCGGACGCATAATGAACTTAGGGGGTGCCTTAATATCTTAATCTAATAGAAAAGGGCTTCTTGCTGCCGTACTTGGATTATGCCTCCGGAATCGCTAAGTCACACATATCTTCTCAAATGGGATGAAAGAACAAAGCATTCAGTGGGCGTTAGGCTGTTGATGGGGGCGCTGCTAGTGAAAGAAACGGACAAGGCCTCAAAGCTGTGAGCCCTCTATCTTTTTCAGGAAGCAGAGAGAGCAATCACACATTTCTACCAGGCACGTATCGAAGTAGAAGAGGAAGTTGGTCTTACCAAAACACATTCGCCATTGCTCTCGGCGGAAGCTTTAGCTGTTGTTGGGATTGTGGAACTATGTGAAGGGAGAAATTAGTCAAAAGGTCCGATCAAACATCCCGTGCAAGCTAATCGGCTTTTATGAGCAGTCTGACTCACACTTTGGACATTGATTAATGGGCTCGAGACAGCGAAAGCATGATAGCGGGAATGCTGGTAGAGCAATCGAAGCTAGGGTTTTCTTTTCGAAAAAGAAACGGAGTTAAAGGAAAGGGCGCTGTGAACACTCGGTTTGACTAAAGCGCGTCACGTCTTAGCTTCAATTCACTCTTATATTCGTACGTTTTGAACAGTTCTTTTTCTTCTCATTTATATTACATTACGAGATTTCTGCCTTAAGGGAAGAAGGTCATACTAATGCGACTAAGACGACTCCGTCCGCCTATAACTAGAAAAGCTTGAAATCTACTATTTCCCAGTCCGTAAGCTGGTTCAATTACACCTGATATGCCAACCGGACAACTTTGGGGGAAGCCTCATTCTTGCGCACCCACTCTTAGATGCGGTCCTCACCTGGATCTTATTACCTCCACTAGCAATAGAACTTCACTTATGCTCCTAACCATACCCTCCCTAAGGATCTGACTTATTGAAGCGAGATACAGGAACTGCCGAGCGGAGCAACTCGAGTTAGACGAGAGGCGGGGATGTCATTTCCAAGAGAGAAGAGGCTCGACCGGACCCAAGAACAAACCTAGACAAAGGAAAGAAGACATGCCCCACTGTGATACCTCGTGCAAGTTCTACGGAATTACCTGAAAGAAGTCATTAGCTTCTTGATATTGAGTGTGCCTTAGCTTACCTTGAGCAGGGCCTCTGCCTATGTATAACAACGTCCTTGTCGACGACACCCCCTTTTTGTCCATTGGCGCGAGTCAACTATACTTAAGTAGGGAATTGCATGCGAGACTTCCAGGGTTTTCTTTATATTTCAAGTGAAAGCTGGATGAAAGGCAAAGGCTCAGAGGATTTGATGTCAAAAGAATGCCCTACGAACGTGCTTTTCTTGATCTACAGTGCCAGGGTTGCTTGGTAAGATAGACCTACGATCGAGGTTTCGTAGCCTCGTGCTCCAACTAGAAAAGCTATCTGTCGGTCAGTCAATCCATTCATTCAATTAAGTCTTTGCGAGCGGGGCACGAGATAAGACATGAGATAATGTGTTATGGTTATTAAAGATGAGGAAGACTTGGTTTAAAGCAAATATCGATTCCAGGTTCACCTTGTTTTCGTGAGTTTTCCCATCATAAAGGAATGGGGACATTGCGAGAGACTCTCGATTTGCTGCTATACATTTGGAGAAAGTGGAATAAGAAAGGCCTTATACCGTAACAACAAAGAGGCTGATTTGATAACGTTAGGATAGGCGCACGGGGCTAGACCCATCGCAGACCAAAAACGAAAGCCTTTACTAAGCCTAAGAAAAGCTTGTCAAAAGACCCCCGAAGAGCTGACCTGACCAAAGCTAGGGCATTTAGGCTGTTGGTCGGTAGGTAAAGACCTGTTGGGGACTTTCCAAAAGCTCCTTTCGACCTCAGCTACACAACAAAGACCGATACAAAAGAAGGGGACCTGACTGGGGGAAGAGGCTAGGAATATAGTCAATGGATGAATTTCACCCTATTGCTTACACCAGAGAGGCTAGTGAGATCGATAGAGATAACGAGGCCAGGCGAAGAGACCCATTCTGTCTTTCTTTATTAAGAGAACGGGAATACGGAATGGACCCATACGTATTAAGAGAACGGGAATACGGAATGGACCCATACCCATACGCTCATTTTGGACCGAAGCGAGAGATTCCTCCTCTCTACTCTTCCGCTTATTCGATTAACTCGGCTATTGCAGAAAGTGAACTTCCATAATACTGTAAAACACTTTTAGAGAAACTAGCATCTTGCATCTCAATTCACTAGCACAGCCCTTCTTCCGCTTTGACCAAGCCTTGAGGAGACTACTGGCTAGGAGAGAAATACTCTAATGAAAGGAGGGGCGGATGTGACTATACAAAACTAGATCCATAAGAGGGCAGAGCCTCGGCTCACGTTTTCACTAAAAGAATCAAGCGAGCCTTTTCCTCATGGATAGATGCATTTCCACCTATTGCTTATAAAGGACCAGACCCACCAAGAGATCGGATTAGATGAAGGGGAGGAGAGAGTACTACTATGTGAAAGAACGCTAATCGCTTAAGGAATAGAATCTTATAAAGAAACGGAATCCACAGCAATCGATGAACTGAGCCCAAGCCCACCTGCAGCTAATGAGAAAAGTCCTACCACTGACAGAAGTTTCATAAGCAAGCAAAGAACCAAACCAATCTCCTCTTGACCCGGCAAAGAAAGAAAGGAACGAACGGGATTCACACCGGCAACTCCCAAAACCAGATTAACTGGGGAGCCAGCAAGAAGGGCAGGAGCTTTTTCAACCGAGGCTGGGGGAGATATTTACACAGATGTATTTCAATAAATAGGAATGAAGAAGCCCCTAAACAGAATGACAGAGACGAAAGAAGTGGAAACTTTCACATTAGAACAGCCCAACGGTATAGACTACATTGGATTAATTCATTCTGATATCTTTGAATCGGTCTCAAGTCTGAGGTCATAGCATCCTTGCTGGAAATAGTTCCTCTCCTCAGGCCCTGGCCTAGTAGCTCGGGTCGGGCATGCCCTTTTCTTCTTTCTCGTCCATGAAGCCTGGGGTCCTTTAAACACTTCTCCCCCCACGTGCCCAAACCGATCGCTATCGTTTTCTTGCTTTCTTGTTGTCTTGAATTTGGATAGAACGGCTTTCCTTTTATTGTGTAGTGTGTTAGAAATTGACTTTGTTAAGTAAGTGCAGTTCGTGGTTTCTGGGTATGCCCCACTCACGGTTAAGAAAGAATCAGGTGAGTTTTTAGTTGAGCAAAGGGCTTTCTTCCTCTAATAAAGATATATTCTAAATAGAGAAGAGAAAGATAATCCAACTACGGCTTAAACAACGCATAAAGGCCATATTAGACTACTAGAGCTCCTTGTCGTTTCGGGGAGTACGCGTACAAAAGTTGTATACGAGAATCTCATTGGGTGCAAGCGAGTGTTGTCGTTTCGTTCTTAACTTCTTCAGCGCTAAGTTAATCAGTAGAATCCCCTTCTTTTCCGTAGAATCCCCTTCTTTGGGTGCGAGTTTTGAAGTATAAGTAGGTTATTGTTGAGTTGAGTCTCATATAGAAAGGGAAAGGGTCATTATTGAATAAGAGGTGAAGCAGTGCCCAGATGAAGCTGTTTAGTTTGAATTGTGGAATGAAATATAGCCTAGTGTTTCTTAGGTTTGTATAGATAGATCTTGGTAACCTGACATTCCAAAGCCCCCAAAGTAAGCTGATAGAGCGGCCAAGTAACTACGTAAGTGACGAAGAATCGAATCTCAAATCTCATGTTGAGGTGAAATAAATATCATCAGCTGGGTACTTAGCAAGAGGGGGGCAAACTACGGCAAAGGTCTCTGTCTATGTGTTGGGAGTTCGAGCAAAGGTCGTAGAGATAGGGATGCTGTGTATTTACTCAATTCTTTACGGGGCTCGGTAAGAGGTATATTCTCTATTCTTATATTACAGCGCTATATGGAATATCTCTCGCTTTCGTTGCTTGTCCGTTAGTATACGCTTGCACTTATTAACATTCCTTGCTCCGGTCCGGGCTGCTACCCCAAAATAGGAAAGAAAAGCAAGGTGCTAAGAGCCTGTTTATAGCTCAAATGCACATCCAGCAATTAAGGAAGTGCAGAACCGCGCTCTAAGGAATATCATATAGTGCACAAGTTATGTAAATCATTAACCTTACTTCTATTACTAGAAATCATTAACCTGACTCTGTTACTCTAAGCTAAGTCTGCTCTACGGAAGGAATATGCCTGACTCTGTTTGTTACTCTAAGTCTGCTCTACGGAAGGAATATGCCTGACTCTGTTTGTTACTCTCTTCTCTAAGTCGGCTCTACTCTTACTCTACGGAAGGAATATGCTTAGGGCTTTCTGAAGACGGATTCGATTGATTCATTTCTTAGTCTAGCTATCCACAGAAGAATAACAAACTACTCTGGAACTCACATAAGCACTTTAAGAACAAGAACTCACGTTAGCACTTTGGCGAAAGAAAATCATTGAGCGTTCACAGACAGAGTGCATAGAATTCATGAAATATAGGCTTACTTAACTTACGGAAATAGAAATCTCATATAGGTGAAAACGGATAATAGAGTAACCTGACTGCCAAAAGCTTGTTTATTAGCATAGTATAGAAGAAGTAAACAAACATGGATTACCTTTAATCACGAATGGAGTTTACCCTAGACAGCACGAATTAAGGCAGCCTTACCCTAGACAGCACGAATGGAGTTTACCCTAGACAGCTTATTAAAGGATAGAAGGACAGAGGCATAGGCAACACAGCTTAGCTTATTAAAGGACAGAGCAGAGGACCGTGTGTTATAAGCTTATTAAAGGATAGAGCGGAGGATCGTGTTAGATTAGATGAGTACTCGATAGAGCAGAGAACAGTGTTAGATAAGTACTCTCTGTGAACCCTTGCTTGTTCGGGTGTTGTCGACAAGAAAGATCTTATTGATTGCTCTGACTCTAAAGAAGAGCATCTCTCCTAGCATATGATAACTGTAACCTGACAGCAAACTAACTTCTTGCTTATTGTATTGTAGTTCGGGGTGTTAACGTTCTTTAAATGGAATCTAGCATAACCAATATCCGAGTAGTAAACAACCTCTCTAAAGCAAAACCAATAAAGGAATAGTATACAATCTATCTAAACCTAGCTAAACCAATAACCAATATGATAGTAGTAAACAATCTATCTAAACTCTCTTATTGTGTTGCGCGGTACACCACGAAACTAAGGATGGGCACCTGGGGTAAAGTCAAAAAATGGAGTATAGTCCCCTAACTCACTAACGCCGATGAACAAAGGACACTTGTCTTGATGCAAAGACGGGTTCTTCAGATGGAATTGATTCTTACCTTCCAAGCAAGCCTTTACTAGATGATGATAAAGATCTGTCTTCCGCCCAACAAGCAACTCAACAAGCAACGAACGAATAAGAAACTAACTTACGTGAAAAAGGAGGGATGCAAAGGGCTAAGGCTAACATGTAGTAGAGTGAAGTTACTCATCGCCAATCACTGATTGAATTGCGGATTTCAAATCGAACAGATGATGGACACTAGCGGCCCTGACGCCTTTTCATTTTGACTTGCTTGCCCAGAACCAGTTCCAATTTCTTTATTACTTGTTATGCTTTTGTAGTAGTAGCTTGGCTGGATGAAACGGAAACTACGGATTCTCTAAACTCTAAGGAGAAGGATACCTCGCTCGCGCACCCTTTCCAAAATCAAGGTATCGTTGCTACTCCGTTTCATTGTCTCCCTTTCTTGGATTTCCATTTCTTTTGCCGACCTAAACTCTCACATCGTCAATCAGTATTCGGTGAATGTGTGGCGAGCTTTTCCACTTCCGATATAGTACCTAAATGTTGGATTTGCTATTAGCTACTAAGAATATAGGTTAACCGACTCGAATAAGCTTTCTTAAGCCCCTTGATAGTGCTCGATAAGACCTCTTGATAAACCACATACACTTCCGGGTTTGAAATGACACTTCTTTTCTTGTCCCGCTATAGCTTCTTTCTTGTACGGAATATGGAACTTCTTCTTACTCAACTTCTAAGGCACTCGCTGCGTAACCTTATTGTATGGGGTTAGGGTACCTATCAATATGATTCTCTTCAAGCAAGTTGTCCATCTGATTCTTTTCTGCACTTTCTAACGCGCTTAATAGATGTTGCTTCTTTGTTTGTTTACTTCTTCTATAATCCATGTGCATTCAATTCCATTCGGAAAGGCTTATATAGGCAATAAGCAAGTACTTGGGCAATAAGAAAGTACGCGGCAGGGCAAAAAAGCCGTATAGTACCAGGGCAAAAAAGCCGTATAGTACTAGGGCATCTCCTCTTTCACTCGTATTGTATGAAAGTAATATGCTTTGCGCTAACGTTTGTTTCTACTTTACCTGGATACCGCACAGCTTTGCTTAATCGCTACGTTGGCAAAAGAAAAGAGTGGATTTGATGCTGAACCCTATGCCTCCGCCTTACCATGAACCTGAATTGAATGCTTGACTTGCTCCTTACGCTCGCTGTAGCTCAAACAAAGTAGTAAAGTAGAGTTGCACAGGACTCAAGTACTTAATTATTCCCTCGCCTTGCGCCCAGACTTGATAGCCTTCTTTCAGCGCGCAGACTTGGAACATGGGTTATACGACATCTTGCTTTCCCCTACAAGTATTATCAGAGCATTGTCGGGAGGCAAGATTCGGAATTGATTCCAACAATGGAAGTTTACCCCCCCGACGAGCTCAGTTCTTTGCTTTCCTTTTTCCGACCTCAACACTGATTGAATTGCAGATGAAACGAAAACAGAACATTCTCCCCACTACTATCTTCTTAACCGAACTCGACTCGTACCTTATACTTAAGCTAGAGAAGGAATGGATGAATTTCCGAACTCGTATAATTCACTCCTGGTCTTCTTCGAAAGATTGCTTTTCGACAATCCCACGTTGGCACCCACCTATAATCCCACGTTTCACCTATTTCCTAACTATAAACTAAAGGAAGTATCTCCTTTATAGTGTAGCTCAACGCTTAGAAGTTGAAGAAGTAAAGCACCTTCTCTTGAGGAACTACTTATTCTAGCTAGCTCTAGAAGAGGAATAACTCCTAGCTTTGGTTGAAACTATAAGTTAGTGCGGGTATTGTCGAGCTGGCCCAAATTCCAACTGGAAAGAAAACGCCCCGTAGTTGAGATCAGGCCTCTAAGAAACAAGATTCGCTCCATCTTGAGGATCCGCCCTATCCTTCTATTAAACGATGTTGTTAGATGGTGAGCTCTTCTTTATGGAGGTGCTCCTCTGGGCTTAGTTAGCTCTTGCTTCAGTCTTTTCTACCTCTTTCTTCTTGTAGCTATTGCCCTATTCCCTCTAAACAAGACCCGGCTTACTCGCTGGCGGATCAAAGCGGTTTTTTCCTACTTTACCTCTTTTGTTGCTTTTGGGGGTTAGCTCTTCCTGACAAACCTTCTTGAGTGAGATGCCACTAAAACAGGAGAGGAGAAAGTGAGCTCTTTTTTAGCTCCTCGCTGCTCTAGTCTGTGTATAACTGCAATTAATGAAGCGCGCGGCACTCAGCGATCTCAGGGCTTACTTGGAAGACTCTTCGGCAAAGGGCGTTGCTACTTGTGACTACTTATAGTGATGACCTACTTAACTCCCAGCTACCAAATACAGCTCTAATGGGTCGAAGCAAGGGCGGTGAGGCGAGTTGTCGAAGTTATTGTATGAGAGGATGTGGTGATTCTATTTTCTTCCACTTTAGAGCTTGTGATTGAGGAACTTTGCATTTGATTAACGAAGTGATTGAGCATTTAACTAGCACCTTAATGATTGCATATAGAAGACTACTTTTCAACCCTAGGGGAATGGACTGGCGGAGTCGACGAATACGGTGCTGGAGCTAAGATATTAGGCAAATCCTTATATCAAATCAATATGGGGGCGTAGCGATCATCAGTATTTGTTCGTTTCTCTAATAAAAGGAGGTTGGAACTTGGAACTAGATGCCTTCCCCCCTTTGGTCGGTAAGTAATTCTAACAAGGGAAGATCAGACTCATAAAAAGATCAAACCAAATAAAAGCTACACACACTGTAGATTCTTGCGTTGCGCTAGGAAAAGTGGCTTGTGCCAAAATGTAGGGTGAAGCTGCAAAATCCAATGCCTTCTTTGCTTCTTCGGGGATGCTAATGCTCGCTTCTTTTTCTTTCCTTGCGTGCCTCTTTCTTCGCGCTGCTCCTTCCATAGCCTATCGCAGCCAACACACCTTTGCGAAATCCTTTACTTAACCCATTTTTCGAAAAAAGAGAAACCTGCCTTACAAACCGAGCTCGGGCCCACCCCCTTGTGAAAAGAATTATGGCTCTCCCCCGGTCTGTCTCTATGCTTAATTCCGGATTTCTCCCTTCTTCCCTCTGCTCTGTGAACGTACCGAACCTTCATCCTTTATTATGCCGCATTCGACTAGAGAACGAATCTAGATAGCAATCAAACCTTATGGCTTAGATTACCTAGACGTTAGATTCCTCAGTTGGCATTCTAGTAGGCTTTTGGATTTGCCTTTCGCCGGGTTGGAACAGGGCAGTCGCCTGCGTTGATCCCTTGTTGGAAACGATTCGGCTGTGTCATTCGAGTAGTCTTTTCAATGTGTGCTCTTCTCTTAACAAGGCCTTTTTCTAGCCAAAGAATTCGAATGGTGATGAAAGTATTGAGACAAGGAGGGATGCATGGTACCCACGTTACTAAGCCTTATTCCCTATGTTTTTCGGCCTATTCTATAGGAGAACTCTTCTTCTCACGCTTACAATGACCCCGAGTAGGACGAGCTGGCAATCTCCGAAAAGGGTTATCAGGCTCATGGCCAAGAGTCGCGTGGTGATCAAACTCTGGACGCACCCACGCTTTCAACAAAACAAACTGGGCTAATATATGTACCTGATGATTGCGAGGCCCTTTACTCCACCTATTGGCATAGGTTAGAAATAAATGTACTTGACCAAACTCACTAATAAGAATCAACGTTGGGACAGAAACTCACATCTATTCTATATTCCTATCTCCTAAGCACGAGACGAGCCATAACCTAAGGGGCGCATTAAAACACTCGCTGGAACATAACTATGAGGCTTTGAGGGGTCTTCTAAAGTCAAGCGCTTTTCGCAGTAAAAGCACTTTGTTTGGGAAGTTATACCCGAAATGGCTAGTATCCGGTATTGTAAAGCATTCCTCACGGCTGTAACTGGCAAGCTACTACGACACTTCTGATTGTTGCTATTGTTGCTATTATAGTGGATGCACTAGACCACACCAATGAATTGAAGAATTAGAGAAAGAAAAGGTAGACTTAGAGCAAAGAGGGGAAGGCCGAGATAAGGTATAGTAGGAATAAGAGATAGGGCTGTTATAATAATCGAAAGTTAAGTAGTATTGATAGGGTGGAATCAGAATCAAAGGAGGGAGGGTCTCAGAAGCTAGGTTCCGATGCAGTGGTCCAAGGCTGAAAGACAGGAATATCGGATTCGAAGAAAGGTGCTTCAAGCCTAAACAATCGAACTACAAAATACAAATAGGTAATGTCCGCTTTATGGATAGGGAAGCAAAGATCCATATCGATAGCTAAAGAATTCAAAGAGAAAGTAATAGGATAGATCTGTATTTAAAGAATCAGAAGAAAAGTTAGGGTAGTTAGCCCTGTTAGCAGTAGTCAATTCCCCGGTTCGAGTTGTTTTCTTATTGGCAGTGTTCGGATTCCCTTTTCTCTTGTTTCAGTATTGTTTGCCCTAACTCGATTCTTTTGTGTTAATAGTGAAAGGCTGTTTGCCAGCTGCTCAATTCTTATTGAACTAGTATCAATCTTATATCACTGTAACGTTTATAAATACAGAATCACTATAAGGAGTCACAGGCTAAGAAAAAGGAAAGGCAGACTAATAGACAGGAATTACAGGCTATTACAACAGAGGTAAATACCTTTTTGAGATCCGTAGCCTAAGAGCGACAGAAGCTAGTAGGTAGGGGACTACAGTCTATAAGCTAGGATACAAAGAGCAGCACCGGAGAATGAGAGCTCAGGGATATAGAGACTTAAAGCAGGCAAGGGAAAGCTTGGAAGCACTAGTTCCTTTTTTCGATATAGTAGTATAGTTCCAATGGTATAGTCGTTTTCTTCCAGGAATCCATCTTGCTTAGGGTCGGGTCAAACAGTTCTCTTTCGAGCACAGAGCAGAGGTCGACCACCTAAAGAAAGGGGCATGCAAAGTCCAAAGGAGCTGCGGATTCTTCTGCTTCAAGTAAAACACCCGAAGAAACTCCACTTTCTTCCTTAAACACGAGCAACCGTATAATAGAAACACGAGCAACCGTATAATAGAAGTTAGCAACTTTGAACTCACAAACTGACTATAAGGGCCTCAACTCGACTATCTTCTTACTCGACCTAAACTTGAAGAACCGATTGCAGCTTACCGCTTTGATACCGATGTTTCAGATCCAATTACCTCTTTCTAATACAATACACCTTTCTTTCTCTATTTCTCTTATAGCAGCTGCGCCAACTGTTTGATTTGAAACTGCTGATTCTATCTCTCCGACCTCAACTTGAACCCTTTACTTATCCTTTTCATGGCAAGTTCCCTTTGGTGGCTTCTTTGAATGTGGAAAAGGAGAAGTCCAGCTCTCTTTCACTGCCTTACTTTGGACTTTATCTAGCCAAAGAAAGACCCGCATTTGCGCCAAAGCCAAAGACCTGCCGCCAAGCCCAGGAAGCTCAGTATTCTTAATCCAGGAAGCTCTTTATTCAGGATGCTCATTCTTCTTAATCGAATATTATCTTACTTCCAAGGCATAACAAATCGAATATATTACTTCTTCCAAGGCATAACAAATCATCATTATTTGGGCAAAGAAAGGATGCAATAGCATCGGTTAGAGCAAAGCCCCCGCATAATAATTGTTTCGCCAATGAGAGATTTCACGTCACGGAATTAATCGAGGCGAGGAAGGGAAGTTAAGGACGGTTCCAATATAGACTGCTGTTTCCACTAAAGCAATTGTAGCAGCTCTAGCACCCATTTCTTTTGCAACCTTATTCATTTATTACCTTCTAACATCTCTGTCGAGTTTCTAATTCTCGTCACTTTCATTCACGATTATCTCTTGACTCGTTGATTCTTGGGCGGACGGGCATGATTTTCGATATGTTTGTTGTATAGTGGCATTGGCTCACAGACACAGAATGAATTGACTGCTGCATATACTATACTTTATCACTAATCAAAGGTATTACTAAACTTGATTCACTAACTCAAAGTCTTGGTTGGAGGGAAGGGGCGGGGCGTCGCTGAAGTGCAATAGAGATTCTTCAAACAAATCGTAGTTAGGACCGTTTTCTTCAATATCTCGAGTTTAGCCATGCAAAAGACTTCCTTCGTTGGAAACTATTGCTATTTCATTTCATCAAAATATGGGAGTTGATGCTTTCTATTCTATAAAGTACGCTTCCTCACGAATCTCTCTCTAAGGAGACATATTCCTTTTTGATTCTAGTCATGGTTCAGAAAGAATATGAAATGCAAAAGTATTTCTTGCAAGTCCCTTTATTTTGACTCAATGATCCGATCCACATTTCCTGAAGCTCGTAGGATTAAAGCCTAATCCCGTAACTGTTCTATGTTCATTGATTGCAGTGCGGAACTCTGTGAGAAAAGAGATTAGTTCTTCGTTTTTGATAATTGTCTAAATGATTATAAGAAATATTCCTTAGCGCGCGCCCCCCAATAGTCTTATCATGGGTTCCATGGGCCATTTCTCTTATATCTTTCTTTCTATCATTTGAATGCATTTTACCTATGACATTATCGCTCTGCTCTCCTTTAGGTTTCCTTTGCATCTTGCACACCATATGCGCCTCTCTGGGATTTCCTTCGTTCCAAAGCGAAGTCTTTCCCCTATTCTTTCGTTTTGACCGAGCAAGGCTTTGCTTTTCACTTGAAAGGAAGGGCCACTTCGCGCTTGACTAATATAGAGGGCTTTCGGGTATGACAATTAAGAGCCTATTTCGTGCTTTACTTGCATTGGGGTCATAGGTGGCCATGTGATTGAGAAAATGCTCCTTGCTCCCTACTCTTTTCAAAAGAAGAAACGGAACTCCTACTTATTGAAGAAACTGAACTCCTACTTGATTGAATAATATTGAGAGGGCTATTGATTGGCACCCTCTTGAAAAGGCACCGCACCGATTCACTTTAGCTATTGCCATGCTCCATGATGCCTATGTGTTACTATAGCGAGTCACCTTGTATGCATTCCGAGCGAGTTACCTTGTATGCTTTCTTATCTCTTTCGCTTCCTTTTTGATTGTATTGATTTGCCTTACTACGAAGGGGACATCTACTTTCTATTCTCAAAATGGGTTGGCTTTTGACTTTCTCTCTTTATTCTTTTTGCATCGAGGAGCACGTGATACTAGGAACTTGGTTTTGCATTGCATCGTGATACTAGTCACTTTGCCCATTGGATTGCAGCATCACATCAGATCTGAGAAGAAAGATTTGGGTCTGGGAGCCACGATCAGCAATAAAGCCACGACAGATCTCAACAGGACTCACTAGTTTATCAGCACGACAGATCTAAACAGGCCGTTAGTTGTAGCTTGGCGTGCCTTAACCGCTTGCTACTGGACTATTGACCCTTGCTTGTACCGAGTAAACTCATTCCATTCCATTCTGAAGTATACGCTTGGCCTTAATAACTAGTGATTTGAGTTCCCGAACACCCCAGCACAGCACAGGACTTGCTCACTCCCTTCGAAAGTATACCCTTTTTCCCTATCGTCTACTTTTATTGCACTGTTTCGATTTGGCTTAAAGTCTACCCCCGAACTCTACTTTCAACAGGTGATTTTCTTACTGAAACACTCCAATCTATACCTCTCGCTACTGATTGACACCGCGCTTCAGTATTAAGTAAGTTGGGCCATAATAAACAAAGTCAAGGCAAGCAGGAGGAAGGCCATGCTACTGCTGACTTTATACCGCTCCGTGGGCATTAAAAGAGATGAGGCTGACTTTGACTTGTACGATGAAACGGAAACTGGTTACTCGCGCCCTTGCTTCATAGATTACCCTCCCTGCCTGGAACCCTGCTCTACTGGCTACCATTCTCACTTCACTACCTTTGTTTTCACCCTATAACTAGCGCATCCAACAATGAACCAATCAACTCGTAATTGAACTGCTACGGCTAAGACTTTCGCTAGCGCTAACAAGAATGTATCCTCTAACTCAAGCTACTGGATCCGATTATTACTACCTTGTCCTTAATTCTGACTTGAATGCCTACGCTTGGCTGTTAGCCTCCCACTAAGGATCTAACATCTCTATTGGCCCCTTCGACTCCTTACTCATATGACTCATATGCAAATATTGATTCCTCGCTTTCACACCTGATTGAGAGTTGACTTATGGCTTCCCTTGCCGACCTAGACCCTACTTTAGAACCAGAACTTTACCACTACCCGAGCCCAGTATAAGTAAGTCTACTACCCTCCCCTAGTGAAGGAAGGAAACTGGAGTATCTATTTGCTATCAGGCAAGTCGACAACTAGGTTCATTCTTATACAACTGAGTTCTATCCTAAGGCCTTGTATGCTTGTCTGTTTGCTCTTCTCTTTATCGCCAACGCTCTATAGCACTCTTCACTTCCATTCTTTAATGCCTTTTGACTAATTCTTTCTTTTTCATGTCTACATTTCGCTTTCAAAAGGAAGGAATGCACTCATATTCCTAATGCCCAGAGGAGGACAAGGCCCGCAGCCCTGCCTTTCATGCGTTCTGCACGTGAATAAGAAAAGGAGCCCTATTTCAGTGCTGTTTCAGATGGCTTATTACGAGTCAAGGGACACTTTTCGCTGTTATGAGCATCCTTTCCAATCCTGAAAGCTGCCACAAGGATACAATTCCATGTCTTGCGATGATTAGGGATTATAGAGGTCATTATTACGGATCTCTTCTCTATGTTCTATGTTCTAGAGTTTACGACCATAAGAAGAAAGACGATTCTATTTTGTATTAGGCATCGAAGCCTATGGAGCAGAGCTGTAGTTTTGAAAGGAATAGGGAGTTGAGCTCGACTGAAAGTAGTCTACATGGTTAGCTTTTGAGTTCTGATATAACGAATGAAAGCCGATAAGGCCCTGCAAAGGAGAATACTAGAGTCGATGTAATTGAGCTCGAACGTTAGTGAACGAGGTATATAAGCGAGTCAACCAAATAGAAATCCTGAGTGGAGGCTCTGGCAAGACCTCGATTCGGTTAGCGAATACCTATGGGCGAGAAAGGAGGGGCTCTCAACAACTTGGATAACGAACTAAGAGCACATCTAGTGTTAGCGAGTACCTAACAGGAAAGGCATCCCACTTTCTTTTTATGCAATGTATGCTTTTCAAACTCTGACTGTTCCCTTTTGTCTCTATTCCTTACCCTTTCTATGCTATAAGTAATAACTCAAACAGTAAATGCAATATAATGCCGTATTTGAAAGAATGAAGTCAAGTCCGGGGGTAGGAGAAAGTGCTATCTTATTCTTATGAATAATTAGCTGAGACAAAAGCATTAGCATAGGCAGAATCAGCAGCATCAGCAAGCAAATGCCTTTCTTCTCTTAGAATGATCATGAATGAAATCCTACTCGCCTTATTCTTACTATGTGCTTTATGGAAAATGATGGATGAAAACCCATATTCTATATGAGAAACATATGCAACGGGAAGAAAGACCCATTACAAGTTCTCGGTTAGACATGAAGGAGGGTTGCTTTCTCAGTTGGAAGTGGATTTCTCAGCCTTATTCAAGTGGCCCAGGGATAGCGAATGAATCTTGATGACGAGCAAGTAACGTAGTTAGATTGAAGATGAATGTTCGAAAGCTCGACCAAAAGAAAGAGAAAGAAAAGAATCCAGTCGTCCAATAGAACTCATTTGGAATCAAAGACGGGGCAGAGATTGCTTGCCCGAAGATGTAGTCATTTCATTACAAGAAAAGCTTAACTTAGACCTAAGACGAGCCCTAATAAACGATCTGGGAGAGGGCAGTAATCAAAAGTTCCACCGAAGGAAGTGCTGCATAAAGGGCGGGTCCAACTTACACAGGAGAGGATTACCCTAGCACTGAAACGGAAACGGGCAAGGCTAAAAGAAAGGCGTAAAGGTAGCTCACGAAAGACAACAGCGCCTCCACGCCTATTCGATAGTGATTCCGATAACATCCTATAAGAGCTGATTCAATCGGGTTATTAGGAAGAAAGGAAAGTTCTTGCCATCTCCACAGATAACTAAGAAAGTGGCTTTTCAATCGAAAGATCCCCTGATATTACCGAAGAAAATAGAATGAATTGAGCAACTCGTGAGTAAAGTAGTGGATTTGCCCTCGTAATGCCGACAAATGGGAGAACTTTAAAGACAATAAGCAGTGGGCCAAGCTACTATCCCGGGGTTAATCACTCGTCGAGTTCCCGGGTTAGATTCTAATCAGTATTGGTGAAAGAGGATCTGCCTGCGGAGTTCTCGAATCAAAGTCTGGATGCCAGGGATAAGTAAGGAGCCTTAAGAGTCAAGAGATCAAGTCAGAATAAAAGACAGGCGAGGTCGCCTTAGATACATTGATTGAGGCAAGGTTCGGTGTCGTCGGTAGAGGAAGTCCTATCTCTTTGGTTGACTCTTTCTAGTAGTGATCCAGTAGTGATTTCCGCCTGAGGCCCCTTTCTCGAATGCCTAGTTTGAGTATACGCTCCAATGCCTAGTTGCTAGTCCACCTATTCCAGGAGGAATTATTTGACCTAAGAGTGGAGTTCCCTATCTCGGGGTAAGGTATTTGTTAGCCAGGGTCCTATTCTCGTATGCCCAAGTTCACTTATATTTATTACTAACTCCATTATTTAGTGCAATGTTTCCGGTCTTATACCAGCTCCATGTTCTACTACTCTATCCTGATCTATTTCCACTACTCTATCCTTTATGTACTAGTTCCATTCTTGTTAGCAGCGGTTCCAATCTGAATGCCATAGTTGGATCCCTACTTATAAGGCTTCTAGTGTTGGATTTCCCATTCTCTGTTTCGGGCTGATGGGCCGTAAAGCAATATTTCTTTGTAGTCAAGTAAGAAGGGAGGACAGGCTCCTAGGCCATTTAAGCAAGACTGATCTGTGTTTGTCTACGGGTCGGGATTTGAGGTTAGTGGTTCAAGAATAAGAGCCTGTAGAGGCAGACCCCAACCTATAACCATAATTTCCATAAGTAGTGAGAGTTTTCAATCAAGTAAGGGAGGGGGGAGGGCTAACGGGTGTATATCAGAATGAAAGTGAGAGTCGGTTCGGTCTTTTTAGCAGTAGCAATATCTTATATATGTGTATTGGATTAGCAGTAGCAATATCTTATATATGTGTATTGGATCCGATGCATTGGTTATAGCCTGTTTGTTTGTGTCACTAGCTCATTCTTAGACACTGAAGCGCTATTCCATTAGTTGTTTGGTTCGTTACCCAGGTTTTATTGAATCCTATTGAAAGAAAGAAAGTTTACGAGTGTGTCGCCTAGGGGAAAGGAAGTCCATAAGATCAAGCATAGATAAAGGGAATGAATCCAATAATAGGGGGCGCAAGTATAGAGCAAGAATCAATAAAGTAACTACAACAAGTATAGAGCAAGAATCAATAAAGTCACTACTATAATATGGGGAAGTCCAGAATAGAAAGTATAGATCGGGTACCTTATTGTTATTCTATGCACTACATATAAGGATTACTTGAAACTCGGTGGGCTCCACTTTACCTACTTGAACACTTTCTAAATGCAAGCAGGGTTCGGTTCGGGTCACAAATCTAGTAGTTATGTAGGTGCCTATATGTTTTGTAGTCGTTTTTTAATGTCCCGTTCGGTTCAGTTGGTTGGTCTAGTGTTTCCTTCCTATAAGTGTAGGCTGTGGTCAGTACTTCATGTAGTTTCTAACGGTGCCTATCAATAATAAAGTAGATCAAATTCCCCGATATCCAATTCTCATATCCATATTGCATGACCTATAGATAACATTCCCCTATATCCAATTCTCATATCTATATTGCATGAAATCATTCCCAATAGTCCCCATGAATCTAAATGAGGAGAATCCCCCTTTCCTTTACCTTAAAGCTGTCACTACTATTATTCCTATGCCTCTTGTCGTGTCGGTAACTTCTTAATGAGCGGGGCTCTAAACTTCACCTCTAGTTGGCTGGGTCAGACATTATAACATTCATGAAATACTTAACAATCCATATAGGGACCGAACTTCTACGACATTCTAGACTTATCCGCCCAATAGACACATCCATCTAATGGAACAAAAGTGACCTGAACCTTGTACAATAGCAATATACACCGAAATCTCATATGAAATCAATCAATGGACAGTTTTCTAAGCGACTCTAACCCCCAAACCAAAGGAAAGCGTCTTTTATCAATCTATTTATACCTTCCTATAATAATGTGTGAAAAAGACCTTCGCGCGTTCTGCCTTTCTTTCTCGGTCGTCTGTCAAATAGTTGTGGATTCCGACCTTCTTTTCTCAATTACTCTCTATTTCATTCCACTTCTTTAAGCGAGTACATGAAAAGTATACATAGCGCGATACTAGAATGCTCGAATGATAGCAAGGTGCTGAAAGCCTTAATGAGAGCAGGAAGCGAGTGTAGTAGCAAGCCAGTGGTGAGCGATCGAAAGCGCCAAAGGTCAGTCTCATAGGGGCGTGTATAGCACTTTTCGATAGGAAGAGAGCGAAGGGCATAAGATTTATTCAAATGGTTTCGCAAAGGGGTCCAGACTTAGACGAAGGTGCAGTTTCAAAAGCTGGTTTTCTGATTATAGGCTTTTAATTAGAGGGGGAGCGCTTGACTCTCTTTTACACGAGGCGAACCTTTTGGTCTATCAGCTACTTTACCTCAAAAGCTTGAAGACATGGTTTCTACTATAAACAAACCAAACCTTTCTTTTGATAGCGCTTTTCTGTTATAGGTAGAGGGAAAGTTCTAGCTTTCTGAATAAGGCCGGCTTTCCCTATCCATTGAATTGGCCGCTTCGAGATTGGGCTTAGTCTTAGCTTCACCTATTCGCTATTAGATAGATATAGTGGGTCATATAGGGAGTCTCCCAAGCCATTCTTTTCAATAGTAATAGTCGTTTCTCATTTCCATCTTTTAGTAGTTGATCATTTCCATCTTTCTCCGATACTTTGACTTTCTTCTTACCTATAACGCGCAACAAACATGTAAAGAGAGTCTCGAGGGAGCAGTTAAACAAGGAGATATTCTAAGTGGGTCAGCTGTTCTTTGGAGTAGGAAGCTGGTTGGTTACTTTCTTCTATCTATTAGATGTGTGCACTTGACTCATATTCCAATTACTGTCCTGTCCACCATATTCCAATTACTGTCTACGGCAGCTACTGGCCTGTATGGAAATTCCATAGGAACAGCGCAAACAAGTAGAACAAGCTCCGGAACTAACAACAAAACAAGTGAGCGGCAGTATCAGAGTTCCAGAAGCTTAACCGATACGATAAGTACTGAAGTCAAGCAAGGGAAATCTTTCTATACTTTAGTCTAGCCTTCCATGTGCCGAGCCGATATTCAGGATTAGGGAAAGCCATAAGTGAATCAGCAGAACAAGCAAGTCGTAGAGTGAAGAGCCCGCAGTAAGAAGAGGGTGTTTCATCCAAATAGATACTCCGGAATACCAAATCAAAAGGAACTCGCTTACGCTTAGTGAGTTTACAGTGTTTTGTGACTTTCTGGGGTGCTGGTGCATTAGCTTACTCTTATCTTTGGGGCACGTATTATTTAGTTCAATCCGTTTTGTGTGTTATAAGAAGTTCCAGAGGTGTTAGCGACTTGGACCACCAACGGATACTCGTGTGAGGGCATCAAAGGCTTTCTTTTCTTCTGCCCCGACCTAAACAATAAGTTATTATCAGGCTTATTCATCAATTCCTTCTTCAGCGCGGTATCTTCTAGCTTAGCTTAGTGAAGTCTACTTATGCTCTTTTCTCTCAACTCCACTAGATTAGGATTCTTCCCTGAACGAAACTGGAATTGCAGCTGACGACTTTCTCTACGACTACACTTGAAACCCTACGTCACTCGTCTACAAGAACTTTCTTTGCAACAGACTTGTTACAACAAGGAAAGCTCTTTAACCCTATGTCACTTTACAACAAGGAAAGCTCTGTCAATAAGGAAATTCAAGTAAGCGTCAGACTCTAAGGGCAATCAGGCTATTATCGGGCTGTCAATAAGGCAAATGGAAAGCTCTGTCAACTGTCAATAAGGCAATGACAAGTCCCTATTTCGAATTCATTAGTTGTCTGCCATTACCAAGTCCTGTTTTTTAGAGTTATAAACGAGTCTTTCTTTTGGGCGGTAGGGCAGCTCTTCCACCACCACTCAAATGATAGGGAAATTCTCATATTAACTCAGAAACTGTCCTTGCAAAGCTTTTTGGCCACTAATCCTATTCTTTGCGCTCTTCCTATAGGTGGTGCACCATCTTAAACAAGCTTAAGGCGCTAAGGTAAAGCCTAGTGAAAGGAATAGAATAGCTCCGCTGGTCGATTAAGAAGATGGGACAATCAGTTGAGTGACTTTCTTCTATAACAGGGGCACCTACATTCAACAAGTCCCTTTTTCGGCTAACATGAGCGGGACCGGACCTATCTATAGTCAAAGGTGAAAGTGTTATAACTCACTGCCGCTCAACGAAAACGGAAATTGTATGCTCTCTTGCACCACTACTAGGTAAAGTAAGGTCAAACTTGATATATCTCCTCGTAAAGTAAGGTCAAACTTGATATATCTCCTCCCTAAGACTGGAATTGACTAACATTCTCCCAAACAAACACCTAGGTTAATGCAAGTAGCAAGTCCGTAATTGACAACTATAATGGTGCCCATCTTGAATCGTATATAATGGTGCCCATCTTGAATAGTATATGTTGGTGCCCATCTTGAATAGTATATGTTGGTGCCCATCTTGAATAGTATATAATGGTGTCCATCTTTCTCTCTAATTTACTACTATTACTATGTTGGTTCCTATCTTGAATACCGGTATACCTTTTTGCTAAGTCATTCTCTTGCTATATGAGGTCAGCTTTAGTGTATGTATTTGGATGTTAATATTCCATTCCGTAATATGAGTTAGGTACAAGTGTGCTATTAGTTGTGGATCATTTATGGCAACGATGGGGTGTGGGCTCGGTGTTATTAATTTACGTATAGTTCGGGTTCCAATAAGTAAGTGAAAGGCGTGGGGGTCAATAAGAACTTTGCTAAGGGTGCGTGCGCCTATACCTAATGTTTTGAGTGGGTTCAATAATAAAGTCGATTTGGATAACGGTTCCGATATGTGATTCTAGTTCAGAGCGTGATCGGGCAAGGGATTATTCATCATTTCATATATATATAGGACTTCTATTTTAGGGTTCGGTTCAATCTTTGATAACAAACAGTGCCTATCGCTATTGCCTCATGTGCGCTTTAACCCTATCTATACTCTAACAGGCTGGCTGGCCCTATCTATTCTCCCGATAGGTTATGTCAATAAAGTCAGGTACCCTCTTTCTATTCAATGCACCTCCTATTCTTGTTGACAGCTTTACTTTGCTAGCTCGGCTTAGGTTGTTTCTCAAAGAGACTTTAGTTTGGCGCTGCTTGCTCTTCAGCTCGTACTTAATTGGAAGTCAATAATTTCGGTTAGGCTATGAGGATCGATATAATCTTAAAGGCGTACGGGAATTACACTTAGATGAAGGAAGGTAAAGGAAAGGAGTCTTTTGTAGGATAACATAATCTAAAAGATACTATTAGTAGGGAACCATTACTTCTCTTATAATCTTATTAGTGGGGGTAGGGTACCATTACTTCTCTTATAATCTATTCGCTATGGGGAACTATTCTAATCTAGACGGTCTGTCAATAATCATATAGTATAGATAAGACGGTCTGTCAATAAGAAATAGTATAGAAAACGCAGCATACATTATGTATGTTAACCCACGGAGCGGTACCATTACTTCTCTTATATGTGGAAAATGGATGACAATGCTGGATGGGACTTTCCGTATAGTAATAATATGGGGCATTCTCCTATTCGAGAAATCTATCCACACTACACCAACAGGCGGAGCAGCTCCTAGTGCTCTGGCATTCTCATCCTCCTGAGATGGTCTTTCATATTATTGCCCCGCCCTCCCTGTTTCCAATTATCAAGCTCCCTTTTTGAAGTCATTTCTATCTTGAACGCTTTCTGAACTACGGATTATTTTGGGATTCTTCAGCGGATTCTGTAACCGCTTTTTCAACCCCTCGGGAAGGACTGTAAGAGAGCAGCCGATCAGGGCACTAGATCGTTCTAAAGTCACCTATGTGTGGATCTGCTCCTATAGTCAGTTTACAATCATAACCCAACACCCAAAGTCACCTATGTGCAGATCTCCTCTGCTCCTATAGTCAGTTTACAATCACAACCCAACACCCAGTGCATTTCTTGCACTTTCGTCTTTGCTTGCCCACTTACCAATTCCGTTCTTCTTCAATACAATAAGAAGATAGACCATATTCCCATATATTCAATGCTTTCCTTGGCTTTTGATCTCGTCTCGAGGTTTCCTATCCTTTGGATTTCGCGTCCAAGTACGAGCCGGATTGTGGCATTAGCCCCCCCTATTGTGGAATGGGTTCCAAATCCGGATCAATTCGTTTTTCCTGCTCCAGCTGAGGCTTACTTTCGGGTAAGAGTCATCATAGTACCTCCATCTATCAAAATGCCTCTGAATACTTGAATCAATCTCTCTTAAGCACTCTGAGCTGAGGAGTAGCTTCACTCAAAACACCTACTTTACTCAGGATGTAGATACGCACGAGCGACTGCCCTCACACGCTCTAAACTAGGAATCCATACTTCTCTTTGATTCTAATGTCATTTCTGGGCCTCTTCGCTAAACGGCTTGTTTCATGTAAGTGTGCACCTGTTCTGTTCCATAAGTCAGTAACGAAACACCCTTATGAAGCGCAAAATACTCTTATGTATGGCCAAACTCCAGAAATGTGGTAAGCTGATTCCTGGCAACGAGTATCTTTCTGTTCGCCCTGTTCTACTTTCAATCCTGAATCGGACCGGACTAACTAACGCCGGTTGTTTGTTCTTTCGAGCTCACGTTGCTTGTTGAACTAACTAAGGCACTTTCATTTCCAGTAGATAATTCGAATAGGAATCGAATTGTTGTGCACCCATTAGAGAGGGCACAGTAAGTAACCTAACCTCCGAACGAACTCCACAAGAAGATCATTTAGTGCACCTCACCTAGGAGCAGCGCTAAGAATAAGGTTCTAGTATCAAGTAGAACATGCGCTAAATTACCATGTCATCAATGCGCTATTAGTACGAGTCAGAAGCGAGTCTTGTTTTCGTTCCTTTCTCATTACAATTCCTGTTTTTGGCTCCCGTTATGAGTAAGTCCTAATTCTTCCTTTTTTCGTTTTAGGAGCGAGTCTAGATTGATAGGTTAAGCGCAAGTCAACTATACCAGTTATAGAATGGGGTAACAAAAGAGATAGGTGGAGAGTGGTTTGCGGGGTGCTTAGGAGTTAGCTTGTGTGTTGAGTCACAAGATCCGTTTTAGGTTACTTGTAGGGCAAAGGAGATCGAAAAAAGGCGATAAAAGGATTCTACTAAGCTTGCCTACTTTCTATGTGCTCGTAGCGAATGACTATAAGGCCGGGCTCAAAGGAGTGTCCGTCCTGTGACAACCTTTCTATACAATGCCAGTTCCATATTCTTTTGTTTCAACTGATCCTGACTTTTCATCTACAAAAGCTTCTGGTCTTGCTGATGGTCTCGTCGACATTCACTTTGGGCAACCCTCACTTTCGCTAACACACAAGAAACTTGACTTTCCATTCCTTTACTTCCCGCTTCTTATCCTGCTGATGAAACTGCTGATTAAGATCTGTCTCTTGAAACGATAACTCCACTTGAAGACCCGCCCGCCACCAAGTCAAAGTCAAACGGAATGATGAATGGAAATGGAATTGATGCCCTACGCTCCAATAAGAGAAGTGTTCGCGGTACTTGTTGAATGGAAATTGGACTATCTTGCATCACCAACTCTGTTATTCTTATTTCTTATATATATATCTATATGAAACTCCCTTATTTATTGTTGATTCTTCGAGACAAACAGCTTCATATCGTGCTCTTCTGGTTATAATCCTTCTTTTGCTTAGCGAGTCGATTCCACTCAAAAAGTGCAATTCCCGGTTGCGCTACTTCTCACTCAACTCTCCCTCTGTGCTTTAATAAGCAGGGTTCCTAACTCAATTCAACAATATGCAAATTAGGCGCTTTCAGCACCTTTATTTACTATTTCTTGTATCGGGTCTGTGTCAGGGGTGAATTCTGAAGTTTGGGATCGGCCTTTGACTTTTCTCGTTTTCCGTCTTCCATTTGTTTACTCTCCACGACGCACTCGCTTCAATTGACTACTTTTACCACTACTCTACAAGGGAAAGCCAGCCAAGTTCAAGCAAATAACTCAACTCCAAGACTACAAAGGTAAAGAACAAAACTGGAATTTCCAACTGATAAGGATGAAAAAAGGGCTACTATTGGATTGGGGTCCTATCCTAAAGTAGGAACTAAACTATCTTAGCGCCAACCTATACAGCTTACTTGAGCCCGCCTCGCACAGAACAAGCTAGAAATCATTCCATTTCTCTATCTTGCCCCAACTTATATAATAGCTTCCTTTCCTTACTTTTCATATTATTTTCTATTTGATTCCGTGGGCCTCCTGTCTGACTTTCTCTATTTGTTAATGGGAAGCAAGCGGTGGGGCATTAGTTGATCTATACGATAGACCCCGGACGTAGCTTAAAGGTGAACCGGGTAACCACAGAACAAAAGGAAGTTAGCAGGGATTGTATTCATCAAACAGAGGTGCTGGTTCGAATCCAGCTTGTGATAATACCTTTCTTTGGTCATGCTCAAATATAGAATGGATATTTACCAGAAAGATGATTCGATGCTTATTATAGGATTAATTAGATTAACTGACTCCACACCTAGGATTAATTAGATTAACTGACTCCACCGGCTCCTTCTCAGCCTTAAAGTATCTGAGCTGATGAAATAGCCGTTATGTATTCTTTATTGATTTTACCACCAGCAGCGGAGAGGAAAGTAACCAAGAAAATAAGCAGTTTCAAGTCGAGTGAGGGATGCGCATACGCCTATTTGTTCTTTTCGGGATGCGCTAACGAGATACGAGTTCCGAGTTACTGACTAAGTAGGCTAAGCTAACAGGAGTGGATCTGGAGTAGCTTGGCTTGGATCCTTAACATTCCTAATTGTAGGACTGTGTAAGTCAGCTCAAAGAGGGAGTGTCATCGGTCTCTTCTCTTGTTCTAGTCCCTTCGCTTCGGTCTTTAAACAAGGGATAGTTATCCTCCAAAGCAAATATACAATCATTGAGGAATGACACTAGGATCTCCTCTCTTGTTCTAGTCGCCTTTGGTCTTTAAACAAGGGATAGTTATCCTCCAAAGATACACTCATTGAGGAATATACTAGGATCTAATACTTGGCTATCTCCTAATTGGCTATCTCCTACTGTCTATCTAATACTTGTCCATCTCCTATCCTAATGGGCGGCTATTTCCTACTGTCTATCTCCTACTGTCTATCTTATACTGTCTATCTCCTACTAGCAATATAGTCGTAGCTTTTCGTGTGCTGTGTTATTTGATGAAGTCAGACTTGTTGGTATTTGAGAGCACTCTTACTGAGTGTACCAAGGCGGTGATTGTACAGTATAGTGGCCTTCGACTCGATTTTGACACAGCTTGCTTCGATAGTGTAAGGGGCATGCATCTAGTTCATAAGCAAGCAAGGGTTTACTATGTTTCAGCTTGCTTGTAGTGATCTATGCAACTAAATAGAGAAGTCTCCGATCGTAGCGAGATAAGCCAATAGCCCTTCCTTCATTGCGGGCGTGTCCCCGCGGAATCCTAGTCTAAGGCAGCGAAAACAGTAGGATGGTTTTGAATCGAGCCTCCACTGGCGAATGGTGTATACGGAACGAAGTAGCAGAGACTCAGGTGCCCCCGGCCTCCAAGGCATGAAGCTCTGACTCAGCTATCCAAGTAGAGGCAGTAAGGAGTAGAGTCCTAGAGAATATGCTATATCCAATAGGACACACGCTCCACGATGATATGAGATAGCGAGCTAACTAGGGTTCAACTACTCTTAGTAAGAAGACCTAACATATTGATATTCGAATATTTCCTCCGGTAGCTAGCATAGTAGGGTATGTGTTAATTAATGTCAGTGTGTGTTGTGACGGGCCCGGGGAAAAGAAAAGGAAGTATTGCTATGGCTGGTGGCAATGAAATGGCATTTGAGGGGCGATAGAGAAGCATGGCCTAATAATGCAGAAGGGTCCAAACATGATTGGCAAGTCCCCCTGCCTGAGAAAACTCTAGCTCATAAGTCATGGTCGGCCACTGGTTCTGTCAGAGCTGCGTAATCTCGCTTACCTATAGGGTTCATCCACAAATAGAAACTCTGATCTCCCTACGTTCGCTCCGCCCCCCACCTTACATCTTCTTACCCCGCACCAAAGGTCTTTATCCTGTTGTAGCCGATATCTCATGTAATATCCTAGCTCCGCTCCTGGCTTCGGGTCGAGCGTAAGCCCTCTCTTTCATTCGTGAACAATGCCGAACATTGCTTTAAGAACTCCGCTAGGCATTAGAGATTTGAGGCACCAGCTTCTCTTCTACTTGCTTATTGATCCGAACCCAACACTTTAGAAGGAAAGAGGCAGACTGCTTACTCTCTTGGGGCTAAGGCAAACTTATAACGCACCCCGAAAGCGAACATTAGCACAATAGTTCTGTTGCTTCCTTTCTTTCTAGGTGACTTTCTACGAGATACTTGACTTAGAGCTGTGGGGCCAGTGTTACTTACAATACTGCATGCTGCCCAATTCACATAAGCACCCCTTGCCAAGCTACTACGGAAGGTATAAAACTCAGGATCCAAAGTCTAGTTCTCCGATAACTAAACATATAAGTATTTGGAATAGTTACTTGGCCAGTGTTTTCTCTTGATTTCTTCTATTCTATTTCCAGTAGCTGTAGTATTCTATTCTATTTCCAGGAGTCAGTATCTTTTTGTGATTCTCTTCTATTTATTCTCTTCTTTTTCTAGTTTCATATGCCTAACCTCTTTTTGTCTTGCTCCATTGATTCCTTTGATAGCTTTCGGGAATTCTCCACTACATCTAGACTTCCATTTCTCCCCCACGTTTCAATCTGTACCTTTCAAACCAAACCCTGGACTTATTGATTTTGATCCCACTCACGTTCGTTTGCGCTGCGCCGCTGGGCTCACTAGACCTGAGGATCTTCAAGAGAGAGAGAGAGGATGCCGGCTTTGCTTACTCAACTCTTCTTTTCTAGTCATACTTGAACTCTGGCTTCAGGCGGTGGCCCAGACGTAATGGAGATTATCTCTGAATAAAGGGTACTAAAGCAATGAATGCACGGAGTAGAATAAGGGAGTCGATTAGCAATGAATGCACGGAGTAGAATAAGGGAGTCGATTCTCGAACGAAGAAAGAAAAGGATACATGTGTTTGTTTTGTTGACTTCGAAAGAATTGAACGAGATGGAAGAGCCGTATAAGGTGAGGCACGCCCTTCTTCCTCATGTGAGTAAGTCTAACTCGCACATCGGTCAAAGCGATGTCATCGTTGTGGTATCTGCTTGTTCCTTCTTCTGATACATAGCCCGCTCATTCTTCTTCTCGAGTCGACTTTCATTGCTGCTCCGCTGACTCCTTACTTGAAGCTCAAGCTAACTGACTCAACAAGGAAGCAAAGCCATGAGGATAGATAGTTTGGTTACTATACTTATACAATGTGTGAGTTCAACTCTTTTCAACAGGTAACGGCGCTAGTGAGTTAAGTCAGTCTTGATACAATGCTCCATTTTTCATATCTGAGTGGATAGCTGGATTCAATAAAATAAGTGAGGGCAGGGCGTTCCGCTAAGGCTTACTTTATTTGGTGCTTACATTCATTCTTTCGCACAACATCTTGCTAAACAAGAGCACCTGAAACAATACTCGAAACTGCTCCATCTGTGGCTGGGCTTCTGCGCTAAAAGAAGAAATCACTTGTTCTGTCCTATTGACTAATAATATAATATACGAGAACCTATGTGACTCGAAAGAAGCCTATTCTTCCGCCTCTACCTTATGTAGAACTCATTAATAATATATCAGGCAAACTACTTATATAAGACTCATTTGTTCCCTTTCACTCTAATACAAGGAAAGAGCCCCCCTATCTCTTATATTTCATGAAAATAGACTCTCAATTCAGTACTTGGAAATAGCTACCCGTAACTTAGGACTTGGAAATAGCTACCCAAAGAAAATACACTTGAGAATAGAACACCAGATACCACGCCCCTAACTATAGTCAAAAGCGTTAGCGCCACAGCTTGTTGAATTGATACTGCCTCCCTCCAGCTTATTCAGTAATGTGAGCTTTGTAAGGAGTGTCGTTTTTCATTCTATATTCGTTACGCTAGATTAATTCCGCAGTCTAGATTCATTCCTATGTGTATAGTAAGTATCACTGGCCCACTTATTGTTAATTGTTGTGTTGCTGCGCTTATAGTAAGTATCACTGGATTGTTGTGTTGCTGCGCTTATAGTAAGTATCACTGGCCCACTTATTGTTAATTATTGTTAATGTTTGCTCAAGCAGTAGAAAGTAGAGTATCTCGCAGCTCGAAGTAAAGTAGATAGTGTAAAGTTGCAAGACCAAACTGATCCCCTACTATACTTGCTCCAAGCAAAGAAGTACTACTAACGGAAATGAGATTATGTTCTGTGCAGTAAGCAGTGCTGTCTTACCCGACCCTCTTTCTTCTATAATCGAATGTGTCCCCACCCTAACCCTAAGATCAGGAGTTATGTTACTATGCTTCTATCAGTGGTGTCTCATATAATCAATGAATGGTTGACTTCGGCCCTACTTTACTTAGGTGCTCAAGCAGTAGAAAGTCAAGTCTATCGTAAGGAGTTCTCTCAAGCAGTCTAAGGTAACGGTATCAATCAATTAGTTGCTCAAGCAGTAGAAAGTGTAGTTGCTCAAGCAGTAGAAAGTGTATTTTCCAGAGGGGAGTATATTGATTGTCCATTTGAAGTCATGTTCTAATATTGGAAGTTATGTTATTATTTGGCACTATATTCTATTCATTAGGGAATTTACACTATATTCTATTCATTAGGGAATTGGGTTCAAGCTTTCCCCAGCCCCTTTTCATCAATGGACTCCTAAATCAATCAATAGTATACGAAGCAGTGGTTGGTTACTATTATAAGATGTCAATACTTCTCAATATACAATTATTATAGAAGATGTCAATACTTTGCTTAGTCAATAAATCCATATTTGAGAGCGTTTTTACACATAAGGAAATAAAGTCACACACGATATAATCATTATCT
Organism: Musa acuminata subsp. malaccensis; assembly: GCF_000313855.2. Taxonomy (NCBI): domain Eukaryota; kingdom Viridiplantae; phylum Streptophyta; class Magnoliopsida; order Zingiberales; family Musaceae; genus Musa; species Musa acuminata. Next base: position 85,338 of record NW_008991514.1, read on the forward strand.
AACCAAACTCACTTATTACTCTAAAGAAGAGAATGGTTGTTAGTACCCCGCCTCTTAAGAATAGAATGGTTAGTACCGGTACCAATATCACCTATCTACCAGAATGTCGGCACCCAAAGCAAAGCAAAGAGACTCCACTAGGACTTCACCGGTACCAATAGAACCTACCTACCGTCGTCACCCAAAGCAACTAGGACTTCTAATTTGACTGATGGAGGAGATGCCTTTTCTCTAATTCATATGATGGAACCCACTTATTTCTATATAGCATAAGGAGAAGAATTGACGAGCGAAATCAAGTAGATAGAGCCTACGAGAGATTCTGTACTTCCTGTTGAGAGAGCTAGTAAACAAGTCAACTCGTAACTACTATTCTTTAATGAATTCTATGTGCGCTACTATGCTTTAAGAGATCTAGATTCTATTAGATGTGGATTGCGGGCTACTATGCTTTAATGGAATCCATTCTATGTGCGCTACAATTCAGAAATCAATAGATCCAGTTGTGTCTACTTGTGGTGTGCATGACCCGAACGACCACCTGATGGGCAAGTGCTTTCATGAATGAATGTGTTAAACCAATCAATCTTTTCGTTACATATCAGGAAACCTGCCCCAGCTAACTCGATTTCCCTAATAAAAGAGAGAGAGGGCGTTCCATATGGAGCTCCTGAAGAAAGGACGATGATACCTTTGGTAGGCATTGGGGGTATCCTGGATGATACCTTTCCTATTTCGTTGGAAGTAATCAGGAAGATTCCTCTTTTTATATGCCTACATGACCGCCGATCGTGGGAAGATGGAAATCCCAACTAGAGTCGCCTTGCCGATAAAATGCTATTGGATACCATATGTGTCGAGATTCCGTTTGGGTCTACTCTCACTTTCCGCTGACGCCCCTTAACGCCATTCATTTTTTCATCGTAAATACCCTGCGAAACCTAAACTACGTAACAGGGCTGATATATGTAATACTATGTTCCTTTTTCAATCCAAAGTCGTGGTTATCAAACTCTTCATCGAATGAAAAGTGATCACACTCGGATAGCATTTACCGTGAAAGGGCTAAGACTTTAGGAGGGGGCCCCGCAACAAGGAATGTAAAAAAACTACCAACTCGGGGGAACTTCCAAAGTATTCCTTGCTGGCAAAGAGATAAGGCTGCTAACATAACAGATCAAAGCCTATATCCGTTGAACATTGCTTTAAATAAATGAAGCCGGCTCTAGCCCTGGACCATATGGATTACTTCACCCGTACCTGAGTCAGAGGTATTTCGAATTTAGAGACAGACACACTTTCTTGCGATCAAATATCTAATAGAACTTGAACCCACTTATAGTAGATCCCCATACATTTGCCTTACACTGGCTTACAACAGGGAGGAACTGGCCAATAGAGCTCACTCCTATGGACTTATCATAATTTCTACTTTCCAAGTCTCTCCCACGCGTAGATCCAAAGGGGAAGAAAGCCAGGGAATAGTCTAACTTCCTTAACCAGAGATTCGATTATTCCGCCAGACTGCTTGGACCTAGAATCTCCTTTTTGTTGACCTATCCCTACTTTGGAAAGAGAAAGATATGACCGGCCCCACCAATCACCTATGTATAGCCTACAACTCTTAGACTAGCTTTAGCCTACCACTCTTAGACTAGCTTGGAAAGACTCCTTCCTTCAAAAGTCACTCGCTTTATTACTGGATAGAAGCAAAAAGGAGCAGAACCGGATGAAAGCACAGCACATGGACCTAGCTTGCAGGAAAAAGATGGAACGGAAATTGGCTCGAAGAAGACCTCTTTCGATCGAATCTGTATCTGGATAGGCAGGCTAGAGGGATTCTATGGTTTTTTAGACTCAAGGATATTTCCAAATACAATATCTTAGCAGCTTTCAAAAAGCACTTTATTACAAAAACAATAGCGAGACGGAGACAGTTGGTCTAGAGACTACCTTATTTCTGAAATGGAAAGAATAGGAATTAGCAATTCCATTGGGTAGGCAGCTTCTCAGAGGACTCAAACTGGCTGGGCAAAGTGTAGGATTGAAATGGAAACTAGATAGATGGGCTTGGAATTGAAACTCCAACGCGCTCACCCGGATAAGAGAAAAGAAAAGGCCTGGGAATTAGCGCGGAAAGTCCGGAGGCTTCACTTCTCCCCATGGATATAGCGGGAAACGACAACTTTACAAAGCTGTAAAAGAAGCTTGCAACGGCTCGCAAGGACCAAAAGCAAACGGAACTATAACTTGAATTGCATCTATCAAAAAGGATGGGCCCGCAAGAGAACTAAAAGAACCTGGCGGGGAACTTGAAATAGCTAACGAATGAAGAGAGAAAGATAGAGGAGAGCTTAGTTACTGCATTGTATGTAAACGTATTTACGGAAAGTCCTGTATCAGAGAACGGGCCACGCAGACAAGACGGCGCCAAGTCGACAAGCAACAACAAGAGTCCGCCTTGGCCTTAGCGCTTCCAAGCCTGTAAGAGAATCTTCCCTTACCTTAGCAGCAACGCCAGTACCTAATCCCTCACCTGCTCGGGCAATAAAGGACTCCAAATCTGGGTTAACGAAGAGCGGTCAAGTATCTCGGAACAGAGGGAGGCTCAAGCTAGATGCTCCGGAGTTTTCGTAGCATTAAGGGAAAGGACAAGATCCGATGAAGCAACAAGCGGTGGTGCCAGAGAACAAGATAAGAGTTTTAGGGGTTCGTTTTTCTAGAATTGTTGTAATCATAAGCACTTAGATGCAACAAGTAGAGTCGGAACGGAAAGAAAAGATTGGAATTGGAATGGTTCGCCACTTAACCAAAAGAAGCTTCCGCCGTTGCTATAAGAAAAGAATAGTGAATCAGAGAGAAGCATAGTTACTACACTGCTGACTTAAAAGTAAGGGTTAGCTAAGTGGGAAATGAGTGGAAAGAGAAGAGCGGGATCAATCAGGTAAGCGTCGCGGGACGGGAAAGAAATAAGCTCTATATTAACCCCGAGAAAGTTAGTAGCTGGCTCACTAACGCTGATTTGGAGTAACTCGCTAACGGAGCCCTAAACAAGTATACTATAGGATTGTGAATCTCATGCTCATGTACGCTCTGCTGCTACATCTCATGCATCCTCTGCTATTACATCTCATGCACCTTCTATTTCTTTCTATATCTATTCCAAAGGGGTGTCTTAAGTGTTACAGTCAGAAGTCACTCCTCTTTCTTTCTCGCTTCCGAAGCCCATAATCCTACAAGGCAATCAGTGACGTGTCTTAGTTTCGAAGTTTCTCAGTCAAGGGAAATACTTTCTGCTCGAAGTATCGAAGTAAAGTCCCTTCTTTATGCACATACATATACATAGCCAGACACAAAGGTGTACAATCCGGTGAAATTAGACTTGAAGTGTTCAGTAACTATAGGTTCTATTACTTGCTCTAGTGACCGGGCCAACCGATAGGGGAGAACGAATGGCTCAGGAATCGACTGGTTCCGAGTAGACTCGTGGAGCTACACAGCTTGGATTATTTTCGAATATATATAATAAGAGGAGCCGAGCTAAATGACTTAAAAGAAAAGAGCCGCTGCGAGGCGAGGGGGGGCGTAGAGAGGTCGGTGCACTCACTCCCGTTACGAGAATGAAATGACGCGCCACGAGCACTTACAACTCGCACGAATAGCGCCACTTAGTGGCCGGAGATGGATTGAAAAGGAAGCCCACCCCCCTTTTTGGATTGTGAGAAAGAGCACACAGGACCTTACCCACTAATCATCATCTCATCTTAGCGAAGCATAAAACAAACCCACTAATCATCATCTCATCTTAGCGAAGCATAAAGAAGCTCCCCCCGCCTACCTACTCGTGTTCGTAGCTCGATCGGAGGTCAAGAGTGTGGCGGAAAAAAAGAGGTAGTCCGTATCAAGTGAGACGTGAATTGCTCAGTAGTGCTTCGCCACTGGACGTTGACCCGCAGGCGGAAATAGCTTAATGGTAGAGATAGCCTTGCCAAGGCAGAGGTTTAGGGTGAAATTCCCTCCTTCCGTTCCTGGCTTCGTCCTTTAGTGGTATAGAGTTGAGTGCATAAGCCCCTTTCTACAAACCTTTATATAATATAAGGGAAACTCGAAGAGCTTTCTTCGCATGCTCCTGCAGTACGAGCCTCATAGCCGCGCTTTAATATGATGAGAAGAAGAGGGGCTCCTTATATTCCGAGAAGAAGAGGGGCTCTTTCTATTCCGCGAAAATCCTTATTTACATCTTATGGGGGGTGTATAGCTCAGTTGGTAGAGCATTGGGCTTTTAACCTAATGGTCGCAGGTTCAAGTCCTGCTATACCCAAACCTACCTTACACTATACAATGAGTATGAGTAAGGATGCGTTCAAAGAGAACTCTTTTGCCTTTGGACTCGCTTCGGCGACTTCGCCCTTTCAGTGACAAGGGTTGTGAGGTAAGGAGTAGTTCCAAGAGTGGCTCGGTCATCGATAGGCCCATCCTTATTAATTCTCTCTATAGGGCAGGCGCTCCCTACCTCTCGCATTTACTTATCTTCATTCTTTTTTCGCCAAGGTAGGTGATCGGCCTTACTTTTCTAGAAGGAGTGGAGTATCTTCCAGTAACGGCGAACAGGGGTCCCGCCTGGATTTCCTTTTTCGTTTATTTTCTTATTTCCTCGAATATGGAACTTTCGCCCTCCTCCTTGGTGCTCCGCCATGGTTCCAGCATGTGATTAGTGATTAACTCCATTGCTTCATCACCTGATAGACACCTAAACAGAATTCCCGGTATGCCTCTTTTGAATAGCTTACCATCATGCACTATATACCTTTTGACCATCTTCTTGAGAAAGTGCCTTTTGTCCGATACTCAATAGATATTATGGCTGTCTCCAATCCACTAATGGATAAAGGAACATTCTGATCAATCGGGGGCATCCATGTGCACTGATTGCTTTAGTTCTTGAATCACAGCATGTCTCCCATCTCCTTCTTTAATGACATCTGAATATAGCTTATCGTGAAAGTTCCATGTAGCTGAGCAGGAGTTCGTCGCTTGCGGATCTTCTCATTATCTTCGCACTTTTCTCTTTGAAGCTAGAGTTGCCAAAGAATCCGGTATATATGCACAAACTTTCCCTTTCTCGCTTTTGGAGTTCCCAATTCTATGTAAAATTCTGACAGCTGTAACAACCATTGCGCTGTCCTTCCCGATGGGGCTGGCCTTGACAGCAAGTACCTTATCTGATTAGCCCCCACAACCAACTTTCTCTTGTGCACCAGCATATAATGTCTGAACTTTCTTTTGGGCTGCATATACTCAAAAGATGTAAGCGCTTTTTTCTCTGCTTTAGTGTATCTCGCTTCCGCTTCTTTGAGAATTATACTAGCATAGTCGATTGTTGGCTTTTCTTAACCATTTTGATCATCCTGTGCTAGCACTCTATTCCGATAAGCATTATCATTGAAATGAAAACAAGATATAGCGTAAAGTGCCTTACCAGCTATTGGAGCCATCATCACTGGGGCGTTCGCTAAGGTCTCCTGTCTTTTGGAAAAGGCTTGCGGACAAGTAGCAGAATCTTGTCAATATGCCTCTTACCATTTGGACTCTACCTTTTTCTCTTTGGCAATTCAATAAGAGGGGCGGAACAGAAAAGGCAGCTAACCGCGTTGTGATGAAATCAATGTTTGCCTTCAAGCGTTAAGTATTGCCCACTTATGGTTAATAGCAAGTTGAGTATAGAATTGATTGGTAATTAGACAGAGGCAGAGCAGACTAAGCACTATAAGGACAGAGGCAGTCTAAAGGGGCTGGCTTATGCACTCCACTCGTTACCACTAGCAGCATAGACACCGTTATCAAGGACAGAGGCAGTGGCATAGACACCGTTATCCAAGTGAAAAGCATAGAAAGAGACAGCAGACAAGCATCTCCTCAATCAGTTCCGTAATATCTATTTCTTGGATTTCTCTATTATGAGTTAAGTAATAAGTGAGTTTAGTGTTTGTTTACTTATAGATATAAGTGTGTGTCATCAACGGAATTTCTTATGGTTGTGTTTATTACATTGCTTGTTGACTTTCATTACTCATATCGGCATAATAATCCTATACGATAAGTACATAGGCATAGGTACCGTTATCTATATTATATGAGACCGACTGAACTTCCCGTGTAGTGACAGCTTCTTACTATTCTACTATATACTTAATTGGACTATTCTACTATATACTTAATGGAGCTCCCGATAAACAGTTTCGTTTAACTAGACTAGATGATTCTTCTTGCTACAACAGTTGGACCTGTAGCGCCAGTAAGATAATATTTCTTCCCGCACCACACCGAAGCAGTTCCTTGTAAGATCCAGCAGGTAGAAAAAAGAATACTACTTTCAATCAGGTTCCCCACAGTAGAAAGTATGTCCTCAAGATGCATCGACTGATACTATGATTGTCGGAGAGGTATTGTCTTAATCAAAGCATTGATTGTGTTCACCACTCTCCTTTCTTTGACGGCGGGTTTCAGGGCACTACCAAGCATTAGCCCAAGAGAAGCGATATCGCAAACAAACTTATAGCATTTCCGGGCGAGGGCAACCACACTCTTCGTTTCTAGAAATGGGGAACAGCATCGCTTGATTAAAGGAGTTAGAATAGAATAGGTCTAGAGATCTGTGCCACTTTCTGGTCTGTCTGTTCCTCTGTATCAAGCCCGTAGCCGTGCAGCCTGAAGCCTGTCTAATCTTCTCTTTCTCGCAAGCTTCAAAGATTCGAAAAGGAACTAAATTGACTGATTGAATGGTGGAATGGACATCCCATGTCTTCTTGATCAAAGTATGTTGTCAGAAGAATTGAGACTTTCTCAGTGGCATAAGCCGAAGTAGAAGCATTAGCGTACCCAACGTACAAGACGGATGCCGAGGCAAGAAACCCCGAAAACGCTATTCCTGAAGGAAATGTGCCTTCCACCTTTAGATACCAGGAAAGGGTAGACGAAAGAAAGAAGGTATCAGGGAGTGTGAAGACATCGGTTGAAGCGCTTCGTTTACAGACGAAATAAGTTGCAAGCAAGACTACGGGACTAAAGAATAGAATCCATTTCTCTTTATCACATCACGGGGCTTGTCTATCGATCTTAGTCTTAGATAAATGGGTGGTAGCCACTACGTCAAGAGCAAATCTCTAATCTATAGAGATGTAGAAAGAGAAGATTGCCTTTTCCTCGGTGAGTTGAAGGGACTCCTTCGTTGAAACCAGACCTCCACTTTTCTCTTTAGAAACAAGTAGCACTTTACAGATATAGAGTTTTCAGATCTTATTTGTATTAATGAGCTTACTAGTATATTAATAGTGATCTTGTAGGAGTGTGAGTTATTATATTCCTTGTATTCCTATTAGGTTATTATATTCCTTTGTATTCCTATTGCAGCTGATTTGCGTATACGAGGTTTAGTTTGATTCTTTTCTTTTGCTCTGGACGAAGCAATTCTATATGATTTCCTTTTGCGCCAGTAAAACCCCATGATGAGCCTAGTTCACGCTCCACCAGATGTGAGACTTGTCGACGAGTCTAGTATACGCTTGGTTGCTCCTCTAAGAAGGGAGTTACGTTACCGCCTATAACTGATGCTATATATCTATCCAGAAAGAAGGAATGCACCCAAACCTCTACACCTATAAACTCTCTACTTCGATTTAAGAACCGAAATAAGGAAGTATCACCTTAACCTGAACCTCAGGAAACTTATACTTAAACATTCGAATCTATTCTATTCTATTTGCTACAGCGGGACAAGAAAGACATTCTCTAAGACAACACCTAACTCGACTAGATTCTTTCCTTCAAAGCGAAAACAAGTACTATCTTATTACCGGAATCCAACAAGTTGCGGATCAGTGTATTTACACTTTACCTAGTGCCTTCGATACGAAAGATTTCATTAAAGATTAGTTGACTCGGTCCGGTCCTCGGCGCAAGGCAAGACTCAGTGCGTTAGGATCAGTGAGCAGCTCAATTCCCATTATATATGAGGTGCACCAGAGATGGATTCAATTCAAACTTGAGAGTTTCGGTCGGGCAAGACGAACAAAGTAACAGGGCGAGGGCAGTAAAGCAAGGGTTTTGAGGTCGTTAGTTTCAGTTTGAAAGTCAGGCAATAGGGTTTGGGCTACTGCTGAATATAAGGGCCCTTGTATACTCTTATGATTCTTCCTTATCCGAAAAAGTAGTAGAGCAACTGAAGTAGCAAAGCAAGAATCGGAAATCACAAATATAGTATATGTTAGTACGTTGCCATGAACAAGTCCTGTATTCATCTGTCCGGGCCGGGGTAGCCAATGCCCCTTGGGTAGCAAGTAGTGGTCAAGTTTCAGAAGAGATGACTGACTCTAAGGTCTATAGGTAACCAACCCTAGGCATTATATCAATAGGTAACTCTAAGACTAGGATTCCACTGGGGATGAAACTATAACAATTATAAAGATAGAATGAATTCATATTGATTTCTTATACATAGCAGTCCGGGTAGGGAACTAAGGTATTCTTGCCAGCCAACACTCTCACCTCCCTCTCGCACAGGAATGGAATAGAAAACTCTCTGCCACCTGATCGGTCTGTAACAAAGCAAGACTCCCTTACATTACCCATTAGGAAAGAGATTCATTCCTCTAACGGAAATCGATTCATGATGGCGACTCCCTACTCTGATAATTCCTACAGCTGTAGCGAGCTCCAACCAACTGCTTCTGTCGTTCTGTGCCGAACCACACGAGATAGAGAAAGAATGCAAAGGTAAGATGTCACGTCACCACATTATTGACTGCTCGATTAGTAACATATTCTATAATTTATGAAAAACAGAGCCAATACAGAATGAAATCCCCTCTTTCCTTTTCCTACTCGCTTGTGATAAGGACAGAAAGGGGTCAAGTAAAAGTATAAGGAAGCACTCAGAAAGTGGCAGTCCGCAGGAAGAACTTATGGTACTTAGTTCAGGTTTATTGACCTTTATTTGTCTCCGTTAGCGTTTCACTTAACTATTCCATGATTCTATTCTGTCTTTCTAAGGGGTTAAAGGATAAGTATAGTTGGAATCGAGAAAGTTCCGGGGAGTTCATAATTGCATTGCATAAAAGGAGGATAAGTAGTGGCTGCGGCGCGTCGAGGCACTTCTTCGACGGTCCCCGTCCGCCCTAGGCCCGTAAGGCCGATCTTTTAGGGCCCATCTCTATCTCCCTCTATCCCAGAAAAGTACTCTATACTATAAGAAAGAAGGACAGCTCAGTTCTATCTATGAGGTAAAGATACCTGATGAAGGCAGAACATCTAGCTAGATAATAGGTTTCCGGGCAGAGCAGCTCGAGGAGGGGCTTCTATCTCTATTGATCGAGCTTAAGTATATAGGGGAAATTGATGTATTCCGGGTAGGGTAAAAGGCAGTCAAGTGCTACCGCCGGCTAACCTAGGTAGTGAGCTATTTATAGGGAAGGAGTTATCGAGCGGATCGAGAACACGGTCTACCAGGGATAACTCATTAGCTCAAAAAGTCATTAGCTAGATAAGATAGAAATACCTTATGGAGCGTAAGCATTGGATATAAGCGACTCCTAGCATACCTCAAAAGTGCAGTAGGATTGTTCTGTGCATACCTCAAAAGTGCAGTAGGATTGTTCTGTACGTGGACCAGATGTATAAGAACTGGTAAGGCGATCTCGTCTCCCGAACACCCATGCTAATACTGTGTATGATATAGCCCATTGAAAGCAACTCGGCCACGATTTTGTCTATCTAATCCTGAATTCGGCTTCCGGTATGGATCCGCTATAAGTAAGAGCGGGAGGACCTTACAACAATTCAATGACATGGTCCTTTGCCTGTTCGGTGGCAATCCATTAGGTAGTTTCACTGAATCCAAATTCCTATTTGTGGACTAGCTTTAGTATTGCTTCTGGTTTATCCACCCTTCTCTCAGTACTAACATCTATGGCCAATGCCTATACATCTTGTCTAAAATTGTTACTCTGGTACCGCTTCTCGATCGTGTGAGCATAGAGAATTGGAATTGAAGTGGGTTGGTGGCCCCGTGATAACCTTCGCATCCCGATAGAAATAGGCTCTTAGCACCTTCATTTGGAAGGTGACGTCACCCGCATTCGGCACCCCTGCCCATATCACTACAAGATTGACTCTTCTCATCAGGAAGGCACGGGATCGCCATATTGGAAATTGTTGAAAAGCAAGCTGCTGCCCAAGGGGTCCAAAAGTACGCTATTTGAAGGGTTAAGGCAATCCTTATCCCCCAGTATTTCCTCCCAGGTCGGTGGTGTGGGACTAGTGCAATCATTCCCTTCGTTACAGCTCCTTATTCTTCTTCATCACCAGGAGTTGATTCAATTGCTAAGAAGCCATTTCCTCAAAGAGCAGGAGTTGATTCAATTGCTAAGAAGCCATTTCCTCAAAGAGTTTCTTCTTTAAGAACAACCATGGCATTCGATGCTTATTATAGGGATGCTTATTATAGGATTCTAATATGGATAACTCACTATCAACAGGAAAGGGGCATATTGTTGGACTAAAGGTGGCATACTATTCTATACGATGAATGTGCTGCTAGGATATACTTCTGCACTTGAGAACTTAAGCTAGCTGACTGGTACTTGCTTTCCACCCTTGGACTGCTATCCTTGGCATGCGTGCTACTGGCCTGGCCCGCCTACGGAACTCCTACTGTCCAGCAACCAAGCATTCTCTCTAACAAAGTGAGACTGCCTCTTACGAGTGGGTAACCCACCTTCTAAACCATGCCCCACTAGACTTTAGCCCACTTTGCACTCTGAGTTTTCGTATCATCTCATTGGACTTATTTCAAACTAACTCGTTACACTCGCACCTGATTACACGGGAACGAAGAAAACGACACGGGGAGCACGCTTTCACCTGCAAGAACAGAGGGCCCAGACCAACCAAAGACAGATGGAATCACAATACCCAGAAAAATGAAGTAAGGTAACGAGCCACAGTTGCGACTAAACGATTGGAAACATAGCCAGGCAAACATCAACTATGAACCCGCATCGAAGAATCAACACTCTATTCAAATCCAAAAAACAGAAATCCAAAATATCCGATATACTCCTGACGCAAGAAATCCAAAATATCCGATATACTCCTGACGCACGCGCAAGACGCCAACAATCAGCTGAAGCATCAACAATGTCCCCATCCAACGAAAAGAAAATAGAACATCAAAGAATATACTTAAACCCAGAGAGGTCTGCAAGTGGACCATATGACCAGTAGGATTCATACATACCATCAAAATGCAGATTAATGAATAAGATATATGCAGATTTCTAGTATCAAATGCCCTTGATTCGCGAGAACCAATCCGAGATTTCAAACGCTTTGCTTTCTTTGATTCTGCATTCTTGATTCTATCTTTTTACGGTGAATCAAGGCTGACTACTGGAAGAGTGGATTGAGCCAATAGAACTTTCTACCGGAAGAGTGGATTGAGCCAATAGAACTTTCTACTGCAACTCAAACTATAGCCGTTGCCACCTTATGAGAGCCCCTTCACTGAAAGGGAGGTAACCTTCGCAACACTCGCCATTGGGCAACCTCCGGGCGGGTATCGGCTTGTTCCATTCTGATGTTCTTTTTGTTATCTATGATATATCGTGATCAAAGCATAAAATCTCTACTAATCCAAAAATAGAAGAAAAAGGAAGACAAACGAGGAGCATATTCAAAACTGACAACCGGTAGCTAGCTTCTCTTATAGCTCTTCCTTTAGCAGCCAGACAGATGTTACCTTCAGAGTGCGTTAGTTCAGATAAGGCAAGGTTAGCGCTGCTGTTGGTTGGGGTGCAAACTCGTAGCTTACGTTGGTTGTCTAAATCCGCCTCTTCTTCTTCTGTCTTTCGCAACGCCCCTTCCTCTTGTTCTCTGGATGCTTTCCCCGACGCTATAGGGGTCTTTCTTTGCTACTCGCTTTCGAAGGATCTTCCTTAACATTTCTCATTCTGGCCATAGACTTATTCTTTGGGGCTGGGTTATTGTTTCATCCCTTGTAGGTAGTCGGATAGTAGTAGCTTATCTCAATGGATAGTCCAGCGTCTTATCTAGACCGCAGGCAGCCTTAGCTAGATCCACTGTAACATTGGGTGCAAGTCCTGCCTTGAACGAAGAGGAACAGAGACTCCTTTGGATGGGGGACGTTCGGATCTTGGCCTTTCCTATCTGCTAACAACCTCCTTTCTAGGTTTGAAACCACTCGTTGTGCGGCTCTAGGCATCCTGAGCTGACAGCACTTCGAAAGGCCTCGCTTAATTAATGGGCTTCTCATCGTACTTACTTCTTTGTTATGTTAAGGTGATTGTTATTTGTTGGATGGGTATGGCTTATTCTTAGAGGATAACTTAATGCATTTGTCATGAGTAGCACGCGCCCGCCCTATACTAAGATTAGGTACGCAAGACAGACATCGTCAGCCTAGCCCTGATGCATTGGTTTTCTCAAGCTGTCTCATTCATTCCATTTATTCAGCTGCTTTTATCTCATTCGTGGCTTGGTTTTTGTGGACAGGAAGGGAAAGTGCCAGCTGACATCCGGAGCTCTACAACTACCTGTGTTGCCTTTTCAGTATGGTTCTGGATACTAGCATTCTGTTGAGCGAGATTGTGATTGTCTTCCCTAAAGTCACTCCCCTTAGAGTCGAATGGTCTCGAAATAGGCTTCAAGAATAAGCTCCATTTAGTAGGTATATTATCCATGGATAGATCTTACTGGTAAGCTCAGTCATTGGCTTTCACTGGGCGTTTGTTATATGCCAACGGATGTCGCCAACAACCCGGGCTTTGCCCACTTTCGTAAGGCTTATTACCTTTGTTACTTTCATCGGTACATATAATAAATAGAATATAGTCTCTTTGGGCTATGCATTCTGTAGGGTATTGGCGTTGTGGTACACTAGTCCTGTCGTACGCCTAATTCGTTTAGTGGGGAGACCTATAGAGTAAGGTAAGGCGCGGTCAGCCAGCTCTTCCGGTTGCAAAGCCTGTAGAGTGTCCCTGAACGGAAGGAAGGAAAGAGACAGAGAACTCTATCCTAGCTACCTGGGTACGGGGTGGAGTAAGACTATTCTCATAATAAGCCCGGCCAAGCTACTGAAACTATGACTGCTGATTCTGTTGATGACTTTGGCACTGATCTAGCTCCTTCTTCTTTACCTACTCTGGATATATCTTATGCTTCTTCTTGATACAATAACAGTACTAGCACAGCATCTGATCTCGTCGACAAGGAGGCGGGACAATCTGTATACCTTGAATATGGTGCTCAACTCGAGAAAAGGTGCATTAAGGTAAAGGAAGCAGCCAACCCGGATTTCACTGTCAACTCTCAACTCCTTACACGCAGAATGGAATTGGACTTTTGAACTAGGAATGTGATCAAGCAGCTCATTGACGATTAGCACAACGTCTTGCCCGAACTACACTACTTTGAACTAGAGCGAGACAAGAAGAATAGGCCGAATCACTACAAGCTAGGGAAAGCCTTATTTGGATTATTATTCGAAAGCGGAAGCGCCATTATCGGTAAAGCAAGCTGTAAACCTTTATTTCTCTAAGTAAGACCTCTGCACGCGGGCTGTAAACCATGAACCCTTACTTGACTTTAGCCCGAGATACTTTGATTCTTCTGTAGCTTAGATCCTGTTTCTTATCCTACTGCTCGAACTTTGTCTTTTGTTACTGCTGATTCTGGAACCGCAGCTGCTTCAAATCCAGATCCTGCTCCACCAGATTGAGAGGCGGGCTCAACTAATACAACATTTTCTCTGGAGAGTGCATGTATATAAAAGAGTCATATTACCCACCTATATCTATACTCAACGAACGATACCACATTCCTTCCCTTCTGCTAAAACATCTTCTGCCCCTTCCTATCTCCTTTACCGTAGAAGTAGCTTGTCCGTTGTTGGTTCAGAAAGCAATGTAAGCAATAATAAGTAGAAGCTCTTTGTAAGTAATGAGTTGGGGGATGCCAGAATTCCCATCTTAATGCAGCGGGCAAATCGACAAGCGAATAAGAAAGAAAGTCAAGGGCTTACAGTAGCTGAGTTCCAGAAGCCGAATCTAATGCTTACTTACAGAGCAGTAAAGTCTCCACTCCTGGCAAAATACGGACTTGCTCATAACTCTAGAACAGTTTCATCTCCAGTTTCGTCAACAAGTATAGTGGAAACTTACCTTCCCGCCCCGTACGCCACTGTTATTTGACCTGTTCCGAGAGACTTTCCAGTGCGAGGAGTGTGTCTAGATCGGACCCGCACATGCATGGTTGGTGAAGAGCACAGCACTCGGTTAGTTAGTTAGTTAAGTTACCTGCGGAAATTATACCTAGCGCATGATTCATACCTAGCTCAGGCTTCTGTTTCTTACCTTGGATCAATAGTAATAGGTGGATCTGCTTTAACAGCTTGGATCTGGATCTGTAGAATCTGTCTTTGTTGGCGACTCTCTAATTTCATTATGACTTTCCTACTTGAGAGCACGAGCACTCCTTCCTTTAAGAATAGAGTTTACTGGTAAAGAAATAAAGTCAAGCAAGTAAGAATCTAAGAATGCTGTTTCAGAGTTCAAGTGTGTTTTCACCTCCTGGTAGTAAAGATGAACTCCAGGTATGCCTGCTTGGCTTGGCCCCTACGAAAAGATGTCATTTACAAGTCCTGTGCACCTGCATTTGATTCCCGAGTTCACCTGTTTTAGAGTTCAAGAAGAATAAGAAGATTGATATGAAGCAATAGTAGGGCCTAGCATCCACTAGGAATCCTATCTCCTATATAAAGATAAGATAAAGAATTCATTTAATGTAATTGCAGAATGAAGAGCAACCAAGCAACAGTAGCAAGAAGTAGAGGAATGAAACCATCCAGTAAGAATGAAAGTGAGCCAGATAATCCTCATTTGGGTTTACTTGTATAGAAGGGCGCCTCTTCGGTGCAGAATAACTGGTTCGAGTGTTGAATCGAGATCGGAAGCGGTCTTTAGAAGGATAAGAAGCCCTTAATTAGGATTCCGGGCCAAGCTTAGTAGTTAGTTGTGCTAAGGAGCCCCACTGTTCTTTAAGTAATAGGACCATAATAAATAACTTGCTAGCGCATCTAGTAGAAGACTCAGAAATGAACTCACTCGTCTTATAGCTCGGCAGTTCTCTAGTCTAGGCGCCATAAACTGACTATAAGGGCCTCGCCACTGATTTCATTGGGTGCGAAGGAAGGCTAGACAGTTCCATTTCTATTTATTTCTCATAGCAAGCTTAGGCCAATAGGCAAGCAACCACTAAGTAGTACTCTCAATCTGGTGTTAAAGCCTTTCATCCGAGTCTCCCAGAGAAGTATCCGGGTGCATAGTTGACTTTCCAATTCATTAAGGTCACTGCCGCGTAACCAGTAATTAAGGGCACCGAATACAAGTGAGAAGTTCGGTAGTTATATATAATTAAGAAAAGTGAGAAGTTTGGGATCTATATCAATAGCTACAGGGTGAGAGCAAAGGTAGTGAAAGAATCACAAAGGCAAGATACGGTCTTCAAACCAATAAGTAAGGCCCCGGATCAGTGTTTAGAGAATAAGAGGCGAATCGGAGACAGGAGAGATCGTTTTCAAATAAGTATACGCTTGGTGGCATACGAGAATGGACTTACCCCCTATTGGATCGAACTACCAATTCGGTATAAGAGAATTGCACCGATGCTAACAAGGCTTTCACTTATAAGGTATTGCATATTTCCCCCAAGTAACCAGAATCAACCCAAAACAGATGAGACTTTCTCTAAGAAATAAGGCTTTCACTCCTTCAGCGCCAACCCTCCCCGAGTTCTTTCTTTCTTTGCCAACCAAAACTATATCCTTTGATTTCTTTGCCCAACAACCTAGTATGCGCTCCCCCTCTCGCAAACCCATATAGTAGTGCTAGTGTTGTGTCTCTCAGTGTATAAGAATTGAAGACAGAAGTCAGAATGAAACGAAAAAGTAGAAAACTACGAATTCCGCTACAAAGTAAGTATGCATCGGTACCCTCTCTAGCTTTTCATCTAAAGTCAGAAAAAAAGACCCACCAGCAATATATCCTGGCTATCGGCCTTACCTTCCTTTATCTCTTTCTGGAGCTACTGAGTGAGTTGACTTATTTATTCTTCTTGCGTATTCCGTTAACTTAGTTTAATACAATAATTCATTAACTTATATTAGCTATTAGCATGTGTTTTATTGTTTTCATATGATATATACATGTGTTTTCTTGTTTTAGTGCAAGGAACCAGCAATCGATTCTTCAAGATATAAGCCATGCGAAAGGCTGCAGAGCTTTACTCTTCCTTAAGAGTCTGAAGTGGGCTGGGTGTTTACTCAATGTTATAAGCGGGAAAGAAAGAAACCCATATTTCGTAAAGTTGAAGCTCTGTTAACGACTCTTATGGTTACCTACACCGAGCGCTTAACTCCTTGTTCTCTGGTTGCGATATTCGATTTGAAGTAAAGATCCGGATCTTGGAAAGTCATCCGATCCCCCTTTCCTTATAAACTAAAGAAGAAAACCGGAACTACTATATCTTATCTACGGAAGAGAGAAAACCAGCTTCCAATTGAATTCTAATAGGATTTCACAAGGGATATGGAAAGTATATACCTAGTGTTCGCCTCCTCTGGCTAATTCTTCTGTTTCTTCCGATCCGATCCTTTACTTCTTGATCCGATCCTGTACTTCTTTACTTATAGCTTAGCAACCTCTCCTCAAGCTACTACTACTGGGCTGGGCTCGCTGACCAAAGAATGCAACTATCAACTCTAAACTCAACTTTCCACTAAACCTCTATCCTCTACCTAAGTCAACTAATTCTTCTTTCTGAACTTTAAGTAGAGCTCGGGGCGGAGGAAGAGACAAGAAACTATGCCATGTTTTATAGGCTTTCAATGCATTCTTTCTCATCGCAACCCAAGATGTTTTTCATTGGATTTCCCATAATACTAAATAAGTGCTGTGATAGTGCATTTCTTCTTAATCAAATAGACCCTTCTTTGCCCTTTAATCATGTCATACGCCTAAGAGAGCTTCTAATTCATTTAAAGCCTAGTTGAGCTCCCCCAAACAGGACTTAGTAATGACTTGTAATATCTTAGTTTTGACTCAATGAAATATTTTGGATAGCTATATTCTCTTTTGAAAGCAACGGAACAAATAAACAATGCCGCAAGAAACCCATGACCATAAAACGACTTATAACTGTGGTCCACAGAATGGTGTCCACTTGGTTCTGTTGTACTTACAATAGTTTTTGAGTTAGAGTTAGGTTACCACGGAGTGGGTCAGTTCTTATTTGGATTCTTACATGATTTATATGATTACACTAGAGAACAGTTCCACTATTCCGAGCCTACTTACTATGTCAAAGAGCACTACTAGGCTAGATCCACCTTCTTTCTATACTGAACGACGCTTCCATTGGAGATGAACTACAGCACCGATAACGCTTATTGAACAAGCAAGCGCACCTTACCGGACTCTTTTCTTCAAAAAGCAGGGAGTTAGTTTATTACCGGACTCTTTTCTGAAAGCAACATAAAATGCAGTTAGGTATCAACGGCGCAAGTCCTGTTTACTGCGTTAGTGAGCTGGTTGATGCTAGTTAGCGAGTTGATCAAAGTGCTATAGGAGTTCTACTGGGGTCTCAAGTTAGGTAGAAAGTCAAGTGGAGTAGCCTGTTGCTCAAGAAAAGAAGTCGAAAGTCGAAGATATTGTTATTGCGCTTGAAGGAAAGTAGAAAGTAGCAAGTAACGTTGAAAGAAAGGAGTTGAGCTCGCCAAAGCCTAAGTGCCTTAGTGCATTAGTCAATTCAAGCTTTCACCGACGCTTAGTTCTTAAAGGAAATAATGCTCTTTATTAGTTTTTCATTACTTATATATGGTGGGCGATATTCTCTTCTTATAGCCATGATAGCGAAATTCTTTTCAACAAGCAGTTTTGTGCGCGTTAGCCCACTTTCAGAGGAGCTCCGTTAGCGACTATCGTTTGTTTGGAGTTATCGACTATAGAGCCTTTGTGAGCTTTGGAAGAAAGGAGGCAATGCTGCTGTTTGTTTAGATTAGAGTGACAGTGCCTCTTTCTAGTGTTGGATGATGAAGCTTACTAGAAATATGATTGGATTTAAGCAACAGGTAGATCGCCCTTTAAGCAACAGGTAGATAAAAAGCTCTTGTGCGTGCGGAAACGAGTTGAGTTTCGAAAGCTCTTGTCTTGCGCACCGGGCGTTGAACCGCTCGTGAGCAACAGTAGGACTCGACTGACTTGCGTCTAGGAAAGGATGGAGGGTTGGTGCTCTAGCTCTAGGTCGGGCATATTTATGAAGTGAGTATTTACATGCTTTCTTTGCAAGGAGAGGATAGAGGTTCAGAGTATAGATCATCTCTTTCTGAATGAATACCCACCGGAGCGAGCGCTTAAGGCGTCAGTGAGCTCCCCTACTTACTTAATGCGGATAACTGATCTAAACCCAGTAGAGTAAGTGGGAAAGAATACAGTAGATGTTGGGGTCGGATGCTGTTGACTATGTTGTGGATAATTTCCTGTTTTGGTTAGTTATCCTAATCTATTAGAAAAACCCTTCTGGCAAATGATTATGTTTCTTACCTTGCAACTGCTCCACCAGCTTCCTTTCTAACTGCTGCATCTGTTGACACGATTGTTGAATGAGATTGATTGAACTAATTGAACTGACGGACGGAAGCTTCCATATTGAAGGTGCTGAAAGCCTAAACCTAATTAATTGGATACTTACCTTCCCTTCCTGCCTAACCTGCTCCAACTCAATATACATCATTGCAAACTAGAATATTTCCTGGACCCCTGATATACCCGCTTAGACCCGAATTGAAGACCTACATTGAGGACCGCCCAATGCTTCTAATGCTTCGTACAGTTGGGCCAGTGAGAAGGTAAACTCGCTTAAAAGAGATGGGTAGCTGCCCTGAGCGAGTCCAGTTGTAACCGGAGCGAGTCCTGGTCCTGTGTGACTTGAATCTTTCTTTTCTTTGTTGGTTGGACACTCGTGCTTGTGTTATCTTTGACTTATAATCAAAAAGAGAAAGAGCAATTAGTCAGAAGCATCCGATAAATACAGATCCATCCTCTATTGTTGTTGGGCAAAACAAGAATCTAGTTTAGGTGCACATAAGCTTACTTCTTGGGGCAATACTAAAATGGAGTTCGGGATGCGCTTACGGGAGCTCGATAAGAAATGAATTCCTAGTTTACTTAAGACAGGACAGGCCAGTACCAACAAGTTATTATACGTATAGGGTGCGCCTACAGTTACTGCCATAAGTATGACTCTCCTCAGGTTTCAGATCTTTATTACTCTAAGGTCTATCTTTATGTCCCATCTCAATAAGCCGTCCGCAAGTGAAAGAAAGTCAGGAGCCCCATTAAGTATATAGTCAAAGTCCCAACCTAATACGCTTAAACAAGATACTTACCTCCCTCACACTGCATTTGCTCTTGTCGACTTTCCGAGCACCGCTTCTGAGCCTGTCACTTCTGAAACCAATTCTTAAAGAGGAGACGATACACCTGAACAATACTTTTCTCTGGAACAAGGCTTTGCACAGATCAATCCTCTGACTCAAGTTACCCACTTTCCTCTGGCTGAGGGTGTTGACTCTAAGTCAGGATAGTTTGGAGCTGTACCCGGAGTCGGAGATGGAGAAGTTAGAGAGCCGGATACGAAGATGGATAAGCAGTAAGTATATGTAGATACGGAGATATAGATAAGGAGTCAGTCTCAATAGTCTGAGATGGAGAATCCACTGTGCCTAACAACGTTGCTTGTAGTTTTGTTGGCTTAGTTGTTCGTCGGATCAGGTTCAGGTGAGGGATTGGCTTTCAAAGCAATAAAACACGCTCGGATTGATTTCTTTCCTTCCAACTTTACACCACCGGAGAAAGCATCTGATCGAATTGACTGAACATCTTCTGCTCGAACGAAACTTCCCGGACACAGGGCTTAACCGAAGAGATGGGCAAGGAAGGGAGTTCAAAAGGCAGATATGAAGTATCCAAAAATGCCGTAGAACAGCCTTTCGGGAGGCAAGATAACGCGTAAGCCATAAGAGTCGTGGAACAGAGGTTATAAACTATAAATGGGGGGGGCGTTCAAGCAGGGCCCTTATAGTAAGTTGAAGAAAAGAATCTTAGAATACTGGCGATGGCTTTGAAACGCTAAGTCAATCAGTACATTAATATACCCCTTAGTTTGTTTTAGAAGTGTGTGTGTTGCTATTTGCATTTCATCCATAGAGATAGGTGTGAGTGTTGAATCAGGCAAGCTCCACTCGTACTCAACCACTTCTTCTTATTGCCCAGCGTGCAACGGAACCATAAAGATTAGAGTCGTTAGCGAGCCGGGAACCACTTAACCTCTTCCTGGTTCTATATAGGATATAGGATGAAAGTGAAACCTCGTAGACTCACACAAGAACAGAAACAGAGCAAACTGGCAATGTAGTGGGCTTCTCTACGATGACACTCTACTTGAAGAACCGCTCCGTGGTCAATCAATAGTACTTACCTTGGTCAATCAATAGTATAAGAATACCCTGGTCAATCAGAATACCTTGGTCAATCAATAGTACCTGAATAGCCAGCCTGGTCAATCAATAGTACCTAAATCCGAACCCGCTGCTTCTGCAGACACTGCACTAGCCCCGATAACTCCAATAAGGCGTTAGCACCATGAAACAAACAAGCGTTGCGCGTTAGAAATAGTATGTTTACGCGTCGGGAGTTCATTGAAGCTGCTGTTTGCTTCTTTCGCTCGCGTTAGGGAACTTGAAAAGACATGTTTGCTCTAACTCAACTCTACTGAAGTACAGAAGCCATAGCTTGTTGTGATGTTTACTTTGAAAGCCGTTGCTTGCTGAATGGAGTTAGGAACCCTTAACCCATGAGGACAGAGGCATAGTTTCGAGAAGAAAGAGGGATGTTGTAAGGTGTACCCACTTATTAGAGTATAGCAGAGAGTATAGAGGAGTTAGAGTATATCGATAGTATAGAGGAGAGTTCACCTATTTATTAGAGTATAGAGGAGAGTTCACCTATTATGTGAGAAAGTCACCTTACTGTGAAACTTACTTAACTGACATCTAGTATAGCCTTCAAACAACTAAGCTTCGCGCTCTTTGCCATAGACCAGAGAGATTGGCTAGTGTTGAGGCCATATAGGCTAAAAAGAAAGAGGTAGGTTTGCCCTAGTGGAAAAGAAAGAGGTAGGTTTGTCCTAGTCGATTCGTAACTTCCTACCGGGGCCTAGTGCTTGCTAAAGGAGTATTCAATGCGCCCTCCTTGCTAAACTCAAATCAAAAGGAATGCTTACCGCCCTGCCTTGCTAAAGGAATGCTTACCGTCCTGCTTGCTAAAGGAATGCTTACCGTCCTGGGAGTAGAGACGGAGCGGGAAAACAGTCTCTATTGAGTGCGCCTTATACTTAGCATTGTCTATTTATGGGCTTTCCTGTATACGAGTTTCGTTCTTGTGCTTACGCTTACTTCTACTTTTGCCTTAGCCTTGTGCTTACGCTTACTTCTTGGGTGCATTAGGAGTTTTCTGACTTTATTCCATTATTGGGTGCATTAGGAGTTTTCTGACTTTATTCCATTATGGGTGTGCTAAGAGCATTCCATTATTGGTGTGGATAGAGCTCAATTCTTTTCTGATTGCCAACGCGCTAACGCAACACTCAAACCTGTGCAAGAGCAGCAAAGCAAACAAACAACGGAAAAAGCTTTGTATAATGGAGCGTTAGTATTAGAAGCGCTTACGTGAGTTCTGACTCAGGCCTCCTCTCTTTATCCTTTACCTGAAACGTATTATGCTCTGGTAGCTTCAACGACTACTGTACTTGATTAATTCCCAGAAACATCATTTCCTAGCACAGCTTCTACTCTGGCTTCTGAAACTCTAACTTGACTTTCGAACTGCATCTTTAGACTGGACTTCAGCAGTTTCCAATGATCTTCTTAATTCCATTGACATAGGATTCTCATCGCGAACACTGTAAACAACACTCGCTCGCCCTCTTGCTGCTGCCCTTGATACCCTGACTTATTCTTATGAAACTGCTTTGTTACCGTTCCGCTGACTTGATACTGAATTAGGCAACCATGTAGCTGACTTTCTACCCGTTGCACTATCACTTATTGACCCATGGAGCAGTAGTACTAGAGTGAGTGGAGAACAAGCTTAGAAATCTACATGTGGTAGAGTTAAGTTCGGAACAAGCCTATAGCGAGAGCTTGATGTTTAGGCGCTTAAGGCAATAAGTACGTTAGTATAGCCTACTACACGGGATCGGGTAAGAGTAAACCACCCCTCACAGGAAGAGAACTCCACTTCTGTTCAAGCGTAAGTCAGTAGTAGAGGAAGAAGAAAGTACTGGTTTAGTGGAAGCTTTATTTGATGGCAGCTAGATTAGATGGCTCTTTTGCCGTAGCCGGGTTAAGTCAAGATTGATTGAAGGGCTATGATGGAATTGATTGAAGTAATCGTTTTGCCAGTCAATTCGTCTTCGGTACGGACAATGCCGGATGGATGAACTTTCAAGGTCTCAACGAGACAAGCACTAAATGGAATTGATAGAGGTGCGTTGCAAGAGCAAGGTCTCCCATTCATTCCAGTTGATTGATGTACTCGCCGTGTTTTGATCGATGGTTCACGGCCCGGGCGAACAAAACACAGAATGACAGGGGGCGGCCCGCGGTCGAGAGCGAAAGCCCTCTCAAACCTTATTCATTTGTTTAGGGCTAGTTGGTGTCCTTCTTCCGGTCTTTGAGGCTTTCAGCACCTTTCTTTCTTTCCTTCTTTACCTATTTATGACTCTGATCCTCCACCCGCCAAACGATGGGAAACTGAAACATGAGCTTCAATCCTTCGCGGGCGATATAAGATATTATCTTTTTGGTATTAGAGTGGAGTGGGAGTTCCAGGTAATGGAATGGAGAGTCTAGTAGTTTCTGGCTGGACAAATGGACTCTTCACGAGCCTTTAGTATCGCGGGAGGATGAAATGCCCCTGAAGAGGAGAAGCAATGAGCAATGGATTGTTAGATCTTTTTTGACACCTATGGGAGGCTGGAACTTGTCTCTTATTCAGGGCAAACTTGAACAGTCTTTATGCTACGTCCCTGAAAGGGCAAACTGTATCGCATCCAATTTCTTTTCCTTAAACTCATTAGTGGGCAGGAGCGACTTGCAATTTCTCTGTTAAGTCAGAGCTTCTTTGAAATATGATTTTCAACAGCAATTGGATGTGCCTTTCCGTTCTACCAAGATGGAAGGACTTATTGTGGTTGTTGTGTTGTAACCGGCTGCTTACCAATAATAAGAAGGGGCCATTTGTTTCATATCAGATTTGTACTTTTTCCCGATGGTTTCAATAGATTGTTCAACACTGGAGCATGTATTCCAGCAGTGTCCTCGAGCTCATCAGGTTTGGTTTGATTTGTATTCCAAGGAAAGGTGAGTTGGGCCCTAGCTCGTTCATGGATTGGATTCGTTGAGGTGCCCTTAGAAGTTTGTGTTCATATCGGCATTGTGGCACATTTGGAAGTGTCGTCACTTTGTGTTTCAACCTAAGAATGCAGTTCCCTATGACACATCTGCCATGACACATCCGCCAAGAAAGTGAAATCCACCAATAGGTATCACTTCAATGGAAATCCTCCGTTGAGAATCCTTCTAACCTATCCGATATGTACGGTGGTTACTTAAGCAAGCCCACTGTAGATATCTACTCTCGCTACCGGCTCTTCACTTCCCATAATTCGAATCATTTTGGATATCAAGTTAGGACCCGAGAGAATCATTCATGTAATTAATTCACTCCATTTGCAGCCGTTTGAGATCAACATATCTCTGTTGTCCAATAGCTCTTAATGTTGCTAACGCGTCACATTATACGTTACTTGTTGCGCAACTAACTACTAAGCTTGGTGGACTCGGAGGCGAGACCTGATAATGACTTAGCTCCTGGTGCTTCTCGTCCTTTAATGAGTGCTTTTCATATTGAATCTTATCATAATCCAGAAATCCACTAGTGTAAACAAGGGCAGCGAACGATGGCTGCCTCTCGTACTCTAGCTTACAATAGGGAATCAAACCACTGCTACACTACAAAGCATGAAAAGGGTAAGCCAAAGAGTGGGTACCATATCGGAGGGAATCCAGTACTGATTGGACTTTCACCCAGGGACGATCTAGCACATATAGGTATAATCCAAAGTAGTAGAGCATAGAATCAAACGACAGACTGAAAGGACCAATTCTGAGACTTGTGACTATGGGTGTAAGGCTCCAGGTCGGTAGTAACAGAGTTCAAGGGCTGCTTTGTTAGTCTAGGAAAGGAAGCCTTTGTTTCGTGTTCAAGTCCTGTTGTCGGTGTTGTATTCTGCTACTGATGAGTCGAAGCCAGTTTTGTTTTTGTTGGGTTATGAGAAGCACTAGCTCCATTCTTGGATTTTGGGTTTGTTTGTTTGATTCTCTTACTCAGGTCTTTATTATATTAGTAGATGCTATAGGGCGTCCCCAGAGTAACATAACGAGAAGCTGCAGTGTAAGGATGTTAGGCAGTGTTCGATCCTAGTATAAATATGATAAGTCGTGGTTTCACTCTAATAGAGGAGGGCGGCCAGCAGCTCTATTCTTGTCAGCGGTGGATCTCTTCTTTATTCTATAATAAGCCCCAAAGTATTGAGTTTAGGTAGCGGTGTCAGTTTGCAACAGTATAATGGACTGTGAGGAAGTAGTGGTAGAGTTCAAGAGACAATGAGAAGGCTCTCACTCTAAGATGGGTAGGTGCAAGTCAGGAGTATAAGAGTCAAGCAGTAAAACAAGGCTCTAGGTCAATAAGGGAAGGCTTAGCGTCTGGGGGAGCTCACATAGGATGCGGGTTTCTAGTTCTACTCTTGTTGGCATTAGTATCAGTGGATTTCTGTAATAAGATAAAGTAATCAAAGTAAGCCTAAAAGGCCGTAAAGCAAGAGTCAAATAAAAGAAAGAGAATCAAGTCTTATAGGTTCAATAAGGATTTGATCCAAGGGGAGGTAGGCCCAGCTCTGCAAACTAAAGAGCGAAAGGCGTTAGTGACAGACTGACTTGTTGTGTCAGGAAGGGCAGGTTCACAATCGATCCTAGTAGTTGTGGTTACCAGAGCAAGGGCTGCTTTTATGCCAGTAGCTAAAGAGTCAAGTAAGGCTTAGGGGCGGTATTGTCCGTAGTGTTTTCTTGTCTTGATGTTATAGATTGGTTCTTAGAGGGCTCCCTACTGACTCTTGTGCTGCTGAGTGTTATTCCCTATTTATTACTTTAGGGTGGAATTACTTGTTTCTTTCTTCTGTCTTAGATGCACTGGCAATTATGTATTAGGGCACAGTTCTCTATTCTTATTCTTTTAATTCATGGTTAACCCTTTCATTCTCTCTAGTATTTGTTCGAGCCTTACAAGCAGTAGTCAGATTCTTTTCACTAAGAAGCAAGGGCAGCTTTAGCAGCGAGCAGTACTACGAATGAAGGTGGGCAGACTGATCGACATGGTATTGAGAACGGAAGCAAGGGTAGTATCGGAATACTTTTCAAGGGTTTAATAAATAAACAGAAAAGATAGACTTTAATAAAGGAAAGTAAGGCTAAAGCTAGACAGAAGGAGAGGTGCAGAGAGCCTAAAGATCAAATCCAAGATGGAAGGGGCAAGTACAGGCCCTAGAGTGGAGCTAAAGAGTTCAAGGCAGAGGAGCCTATGAATCAAAGAAGGGAAAGTCAGGCTAACAGGCATGTGTCTAAGAGTGAAAGACAGTAGTGGCAGACCTAGGCTCAACCTACAAGGTAATAAGGCAGGCTTTAAGCACCTGTATTCTTTAATTCCGAGTTTCTTTTTGAAGGCTTTCAGCACCTTACTTTGAAACTAAAACTCTTTGCTTTGAGCTTTGCTTACTTGCGAACTAACTTATACTATTATTACAGTTCCTAATCATAATGTCACTTATTACAGTTCCTAATCGTAATGTCACTGGGTCTACCAAGACTTAATGCTATGCTGGAAAGAATGGAACTAAGGCATATACCCTTAAACTCACTTCAAAGACCGTGCCCTAGAAGAAAGAATTGAAACCGTCCCCCAGCAACAAGGGATGCCACACTGCCCTAACGACTCCAACTGCTGAAGAAGAGCGACATTAAAGCAAGAATATTAGACCAAGAGAGACATTACAGCCAGGATATGAGATCAGTAAGAGTGAAATAAGATTTTCTATTAGTATTTAAATAGTAAGGTGCTGAAAGCCTAGTGGTTACTTGTCTAGTTACTTGCCTCTGACAGTTTCGTTTGGGTTTCGTTCTCTATAGCTCGATTCCATAGTTCCTGTTTAGGTAGATGCCCTCACTCAAAGTTCATTCCTGTAGTCTCCGATCTCCTCTTTCATCCCGTATACTGCCCCGAACTCCTATGCTTATAAAGTTAGTTCCGATACTGACTACTCGAAGCTTGCGCCCCAGGGAATAGGCTTCTACCAATATAACGGAAGTTCAATTTGGTTTATGCTTCTCCCTTGTCTAGCCCCATCCTTTGACTTACTCAGTGGAGGTCTGTTACTTACGAGCGCAACTCTCACTATTTACCACTAGGAACCTAAGAGCTCCTCCGCTCTAATACTATCTAGTACTAATCGTTTTGCGCATGAGACTAATAGGAATGGTCAGAAGGAGCCTAGATCTAGTTAAACTAACCTAACCAGGGGGGAGAATATAGTTGACTTTATGGCCACTCGGCATTTAAATAAGAATGTAGGCGGTATCTTCTCTGTAAGTAATAATATAGTAGGCACAATGTACTGCAGACTAAAAGCTAATGCGCTCTGGTGGTAACGTAACCACAAGGGAACCGCTCCGTAGAGTAGGAAGTAAAGGAATCGTAGACAGATAAGATAAGGAAGGGCATATATAAATTGAAAGATCATTAGCGAAGAAGGGGAGTCGAGTTTGGAAGTAAGGAACAGAACAGAGGAACAAGCGGATAAGCAGATAGTTAGTGAATGAAAAGCTTAATTATAGCATATATATATATATATCAAAAGGTGGTTTCATAACAGTAGTGTTAAAGGGATAATAACCTATATGCTAACTAAGAAAGTAGTGTCACCCATTCTTCAACCACTGTCACTAAGACTTAAGCCAGTGCCGAGTAGGCTGATGCGGTGTCTGCTAAGACTGATGTGGCCCACTGCTGTATGGGACTGCTGCTATGGAGTTAGAGAATGTAGCTAGTCAATTGAAGTAAGTGAAACACAAGCCTACCCGCCAAGTCTAGTTTTCATTGCTTATGAGTTTCATTCCATTTATACTGTCTTATCATTGCCACCAGCTCCGGTCCTTTCTTTGGCTGGCAGCCGCGTCAGTGAGTTACACTAGTTTCATGATTTGTTTACAGTGTCAGGTCAGTTGCTTGGCGGTAGCGAGTTCAACCGATCCATGCTTTTGACTCTGAATTGGTGCACCCAACTACCTTACTTGCTAATGGATAAGGTAGTCAGAATGCCAGGTAATTATCCACTCCCCGCTTCCAAGTAAGTACTTTCTTCTTCGTGATAAGCCACCCTTTCTTTCTTTTTCTTTTCTTTCTCAGGTCTTTCATGGTACCAGAGCTGTGACGTCAACTTCGCACACACTTTCTTTTGTCAAAATATCTAATGAAATCAAATTGGATTACTTATAAGTTCGTTTTCGTATCATATAGGTGAACAAGTAAGGAATAGAAGTGGTTCGTGTTTTCTGTGTGTTCAATCGATGTTCCTATGGGTGTGAAGTCTACCTTTATCTTCCAAAGCTTTTTCTGTGTGTTCAATCGATATTCCTATGGGTGTGAAGTAGGCAAATAACTTGTGATGCGGCAGGAGCGGTGGAAGAGAGTTGACTTGAGCTTACTTTCTTTTGAGTTGAATTCAATTGTCTAGGAAAGTAGCGGAGTTAAGGAATACATCTAGTCTAGAAACTCCCTTCCATGTTTGTTACTTCAATGCCAAACTTAATCATTTCCCGACCCAACAAGCTTACTACTAACGGACAATCTTCGCCTACCATATCTCTTTCTCTTACCCACTCTATTGATCCGGACTGGATGGACTACTTCACTTCTCCTTTCCTTGAAGACTGACTCCTATTCTGTATATTCCTACTTGGAGGGTGGGCAAGCAACTCAAACTTTGACACCACAACTTCTTTTGTTGTTGCAAGAGAAGAATAGGGTACTTTCTATCGAGCTGGCCATAATACATAATTGCTAGCGCATTCTAAGAAATAGTATAAATAGAAGGAAGGATAGATCTAGCGCATCAGGTATCAGAATTAGGCTCCAGGTACGATCTAGCCAATTAAGTAAGAAATCCAGAATACTGTTTATAGGAGAGGCGAGGTCGGGTAGTTCGGTGCCCTTATTGTAAGTTTCGGATAATTAAGACCTTAGTGACTTGACTTGGCCCGCATCTAGTACTTGCTTGGCAGTTTACAGAGGAGAAGTAGATGAGCAACCACTTGATGAGTTTACATAGGAGTGAAAGGCTTTCCCCTGTATCATCCTAAATGAAATCCTATATAAAGAGAAATAGACAAGCAACGTCGGGTCGGCACTGAAAGGATTTGTTACCCACCAGAGCAGAGGCCTCTATAGTCAGTTGGGAGAGCCAAGTACTGTTAGGGCAGTAGTAGTTCTCATATTCCCAATCTTCCGAGAACTATACTAGCTCATAAGAATAAGGGATCCACTAACTGGTCCAGGGCAGGGCTCCTTAGCTTTGAACTCGCATGACGGATATTCTTTTTCATAGCTTCCGTAATCTTTCTCTGTGACTCCTAGAAAACAGAAAAGGTGTTCTTTTTCACAGCATAGGGTATGACGGATATTCCAATGAAGTGGATAGCACTAGGTTAGTTACCAGCTTCCATAAGACCTAGCTCATGGGAGGCGAAAACTGGAATAGTAGTTGGGCATAGAACAGGACTCTAAGGTTCTTTAAGTAAAAGAGTGATCTTGACGCTCTACCGAACGCTCTACTGACTAAGTATAAGAAAACATAGGAGAACTTTGACTATCCGTATATAGGAAACCGGATGAAACTATGGATATGAAACAAGGGATTCCACTCATAAACTACAGGCTCTGCTCTGGCTCTTTGAACTAAGTCAGATCTTTCTTCCGCTTCTGAAGTTGCTGGTCGAGGTCCAATAGAAAGGAAAGGTTTTGTGTCAGCTGTATTAGCTACTAATTGAATAGCTTCCCTTGCATACCTCTTCGGTGTTGCCTTATTGTAAACCTTGCAAATCAATGCCTATCATGCCCCACTCACTCTTCCTGGCCTGTGTACTTTATTACAATTCTTCCTATAACTAAACGGACTTTCCCGCGCGTACTGCTCTATACTCCAACCATAGCCTCCTTTCTTCAATTCCCTTAGTTTAGTGTTATCAATGAGAATTCTTTATGTGGGGCACTAGGTATATAAATGAGTCAGGGTACAGCGCTTCTTCTCTTTATTCCTCCCCTGCCTCAGATCCTGTTTAAGAGCCAGATCCCACAGTAAGATAGAATTTGGA
Organism: Musa acuminata subsp. malaccensis; assembly: GCF_000313855.2. Taxonomy (NCBI): domain Eukaryota; kingdom Viridiplantae; phylum Streptophyta; class Magnoliopsida; order Zingiberales; family Musaceae; genus Musa; species Musa acuminata. The sequence continues at coordinate 115,009 of NW_008991514.1, forward strand.
ACTAACCAAAACAGACTATAAGGGCTCGCTAACTGCTTACTTGATATCCGGATCCGGTTTCAGGACAGAACAACTTCCCTTGAAGACCAGACCCTCACTAACTTATCCCTAACTAACTTAGCAACTCAAGACTCTCCACTTTAAGACCTAGCTCCGGTGAGGTTACCTGCTTCCATAAGACCTAGCTATATAAGTATTCCGTCGACTATTAGACTCTATTCTAGTTCTCTCTCTCGCCAACTACAGGATTAGTAGTATCGGAGTAGAAGAGAAGACCAGTCCCTTATGATTATTAGTTTCAAGAAAGAGCCAAAGCATATACCAGACAAGAACAGTTGGACCAGACCAGAGACCTGTAGGGCTAGGAATAAGATTATAAGCTGGCGAAAGATTCAATTAAATAAATGAAGTAAGAAGAAACTGAATGAGGAGCTAGGTACAGAACAGAGAAGATACCGCTCAGTTCACCAACTCACCAAAACACGGGGGCAAAGCAACGAGGATTAATAAGCGACTTAACTGCCACTAACACCTGAGATTGACCAAACAAGTAGAGTCATTGGCTTTTTCATCTCGTACACCCAAGATCAGAAGCAAGGGTACCAAGTATAAGGTATCTTGAAAGCCAGGATAGAAAGCCTGTTAGTGCAGAGGTGTGACTACTCCTTTAGCTCAGAGTCTTGATCCGAGTCAAAGTAAGCAGATAGAGCAGAGCCAGATCCCACCAGTAGATGTAGATTCCAATCCATTGGAAGAAAATTCCATAAACTAGATAAAGTCCAATGAAAAACAAGAGGCTGTTCACAGAGGAAAACCGGCTTTCATTCCAATTATTAGCTTATTATAGGATTCTATTGACAATAGTCCGAAAAGACACTCTAACTACCAGTAGACCAAGATCTTAAGCCTCAGATGGATCCTTCTCTTGCTCCCGAACACAGCTTCCCTCCATTCAACAACTTGACCTTACCCATCCTTTACTAACGCGTAACATTAATGGAATTGCCAATTTCCCTTCCCCTCCGGCTAGGCACCCCGACATGGCAAAACGGGACCCTGACCCGACTCACTCTATCTGACTGGCCCACCTCGCCTTAAAGCCAGTACTTAACCCAGGATCATTAGTACTTTAAGCTTCCTCACCTGTGCTTGAACACCGCCAAGTCCCTACAAAAATACATAGCAATGCTTGCCTGGTTGTGCAAAGAATGGTTCGCTGAAGTTAGTGGTTCCGCCCTTAAGTGAATTGGTGATAGTGTCATCCCGCCCAGCAAACACTAGGTTTCATCCCGAGTTGAGTCTATCTATTTCATCCCGAGTAACGTCTAGGTGCCTTCCATCAAAACAAAAGTCTCTATTTTGCTATCAGCCAAGTAACTCCTAGATAAGATTTATGGCCTAAACTATCATATCTGCACCTCTTCTTCAAGATAAGAATGGAGTTTGTCAGCACTAGCTCGAGTCTTGTTATAGCACTTAAGGATAAGAGATAGAGTTAGTGTATTAAGAATGGACCTCCCTCGTCTGCCTCTGCTCATGCAACAAAGTAAGATATAATAATAAGATATAATATAATAAAAGAAATCATTCATTTAGTAGGGTTCGCCCTTCCATTTAGTAGGGGCCAAGTAACTACGTCAGTTAAAAGCGTTAGTCTCCGGTTTCATTCCGACTTTCCTACTTTAGAACCAATGGGGAGGCTAGTTACATCTTCTATATCTTCTATTAGGGTTAGTACGAGAAAACTCTCCCTTCATTTGCACCCGGTTCATTTGTTTCTTTCTCTCTTTCTCACTGGCGAATAGGCATACTACACTTGAGAACTGAAGCAGGGGGGGTAAACAGGCCCAAGGGAGCTATCAATAAAGGGTTTCTAATGCATTTCTAGGTTCCTCAGGGGGTGCTAAATGAAAGATTTGACATAAAACGAGAAAAGTGGTTAAATAGTGCATTCTTAACCCTATTCTTAGTTTTTGAGTAGAATTACAATACGAGGGATAGGTTTGTGTCATTACAATTCCTGTTTTTGGGTGTTCTCTCCTTGCTCGGTTCTCTATTTCTTCTTAGCTTAACAAAAGAACTTCATCTTATCCTCTGCACCCACTCACTCCCGTTCACTCAGTTATTCTCTTATAAGAGTTCCCTAGCGATACATCTGGTGTTTTCTTAGATATTATCTTATATTATTTCTTCTCTTTTTAGAGTCTGATTTCTTCTCTTTTTAGAGTCTCGTCTTAGATATTCTCTTCTCTTATTTCTTCTCTTTTTCGTGTTTAGGTCTGATCGGAACAGTTTACTAATCCCACGGTGCAGTGCGGGCGGGGTAAGAGGCTTCTCTTCTCCTCAAGTCTATCTAAACCATCAATTCATATTGCCAACGTTCTTTTTCACTACTCTACTTTCAAAAGGTTCTCTATCAGCTGGATGTCTACTAAACGAAAACGAATCCCATTCAAGCAAAGATAAGAAAGACGACGCTCCTGTCCTGGCAAAGTAAGCAAGCCCCTATGAAAGAGAGGACCCTTCAAACATAGCCTTTCTACCCTGAGACAAAAGCCATCAAAGCCATTAGCAAGGGAAAGCTTATTGTAAGCTCTCGGAACTTACTTATGAGGAGGAGACCGCGCCCTTCTTTCTTCACCGGCTATCGAGAAGAGAAAATGTAGCTAACTAAGCATAAAGCTAATCAACTTCAATGCAGTGGAGTAAGTAAATAGGCAGTGAACAAACACTCAAGGGAAGATCATGTCACTGAAGACCAAGCCGCGAGCTAGCTCAGTTAGAACGAAATTCGAACTAGATGAACCAGAATCAGATGTGTGATATACATATATAGAAACACTTTTGTAGTACACCAATTTAGTACACCAATAAGAAAGGAGAAGAAGGGATGCTTGATTGAACTCGGAGAAACGAGACCTGAAAGCTGCTCCATTGAATTTAATGGATTGCCAGGAGAACCCATTGGCTGAATGAAGGCAAAGGAGAAGGAGAGATAGATGCTGGATCGTAATGGCACTCCTCTATATCAGGCTTAGCACTATACCTTTGATTCTGACTTGTTTATTGACTTATTCCACTTTGTATTCTATTAACTTATATTAACACAAACAATATAGTATATTAAATGAAATAGCTAACTACAACTACTAGCGAGATTGAACTAAAGCTAACAATACTTATGCTCTAAACTAACTCCTTCATTACTAGAACCGATCTGTACTTGCTCTTAGTCTCACTGCACTAATCCCTATTCTCTTGTGTTAGCCCGCGACTCCCCGATCTAATATCTGTATTTGTATACAAGCTATTGACCTCAATGCCTATCTCCTGTTTTAGTCCGCCCTTACTAGATCTCATTCACACATGAGAGGACATGGGATAGAATACGATGTGCTCGGCAACTAAGCTATGGGTTGAGTCTACTTTAAGCATCTAATCTAAGCTATGGGTTGAGTCCACTTTAAGCATCTAACCTCTTAAGGACTATTGGATTGCCTTGTAGGTCTTATTAATGGGGTTATTTGGATTCTGTTCGGGTCAAGGAGAAAGTGGAGTTCAATCAATAGTAGAAGATAGAATACTTGGAATCCACTGCTGCTATAGTTGTCGATGTAGACTTGATTCGCCCCCCAAGAGATTCCGTATACTAGAAGAGGTGGGCAAGGGAAGCAGTTCAGTCATAATTTTGGACATAGGTATCGGAGCCAGCAGGGTGATCGGACTTGCAACTGGATACCCCGGTTTGATTCTAATTAATAACCTGCCGCCATGAACACCAACGGACACAGGTTCACTCTGGACAAGACTCTGTGCTAAGCAAGACTCAGTGTGCGGGAAGTGAATAAAGATGAAATGTTGCTTGCAATGCGAGTTGACTCAGCGTAAGAAGACTCACAGTGTGCGTAAGGTCAGAATCAAATAAAGGTAAGGAAGCGCGTCATGGTCCAAGCATCAAAGTCAAGTTATAAAGTCGAGTTCGGAAGTCAACTGCAAGCTAAAAGTATTGTTCAAGTGATAGGGCAGGGCGAAAGAATGGAGAACTAGATAGGGCGCAATAATTATAGTCTTCATCCAGATAAGCAGGCGCTTCAACAGTGTCCTTAATTAATTGGCGGCAGGGAGCTTAGAGACAAGTAAAGAAGCTAGTTCAAGAAACAGAAGAATTGGAGTGACCCACGCCCCCTATAATTGATATTGGGAACCAACCATGTGCTTTCCACTCCCAAGTTAGAATTGCACTTGACCGGAGGAAAGAGAATCACTAGTTTATTGAACAAGTAAGTATAAGAATTATAAGAAGCTACTCTCTAGCGGAATATGAATAGTAATAGTATAAGGGTACTCTCTAGCGCATTCAATGATCTCGACTTCAAGTTCCGTTTTCACCTGCTCAAACCCCTTCTCCAGCTGACGCCTCTGATCCTTATCTTTAAACAGGAACTGGCAACTTGACTTCCGCAGTTGATCTTCAGTCAACTAATAATGATTCTCTCCCCCACCTGCCTATAAAGAAGAAGGAAAGGAAGGTGCTAAGAGCCTATTGTCTATACCAGAGGTGTCACAATTCCATTCTTAAAGCAACTACAAACTACTAAAATCGAGCTGCTACTGATGAGAATGAAAACGGGGAATAAAGAATCAAACTAAGGATAACAGGACTGAATCCTATCCTCTACTGGAAAGAATGCACTACTAACCGCGTAGATAAAACGACTATTATAAATAATACAATAGACAGGATGTAAACTACTAATGGAAAGAATTGCACTAGTGTTAACAAGGGCCAAGCAACGAGCCAAGCAACAGTAAGAACGAAACCACTACTAATAAGAATGCAACTTCCATTGATCAAGCATCCGCTCCTGTTCGAACCCTTAAACAAAGAATGGAATTGCCTAGGAGCAGCTCCCCCTTCGGCTAATGATTATCTTTATTGTCCTGCTGGGAGCTTAAGAGCAAACTCGCAACTACTGTATGAGTTATCAAAAGTGCTGTGTTCGGCGCCTCTTTATATAAAGTCAAGAATGGAATTGCCTAGAACAGTTACACCCCCGGCAGTAGTAGCAGTTGTAGTAACACCTATCTATGGAGTTGGGGAGTTAGGTACAAATATTCCATTAGTCCTGTCTTCGTAGATGTTTTCAGCGGTAAGACAAAGATAAGTAAGTCTCTAACCCTTTACTTGCTTACTTACTTGCTTGCCTGGATAGAAAGAAGATTCGAAAGGTTTTAGTCAAATTGGAATTCTTTTTGACCTCGCTATTAGCTAAAATGGCTTTGCTATTAAAAATACCGTGTTTTGGTGACTTCCAGAAAGATACTTTACTTACCTTTGCCACACTTCAGAATTTCCCCTTGCCGCCGACCTCACTTTCAGATCCTGGCTCTGATCCTGCTCCTGTCCTTGTTATACTAGTTTATTATATCACTTCCTATCTTATTGAATTACCTATCTGAGAATTCCACTCAAAACTCATAATTGATGTAAATAACACTAGAGTAACTCAGATCTATCATACCAGTGCGGGGAACACAAGAATGATTCTGTTTCAACTGCTTCCTCACCAGCTTCTGATCCTGCTGACACAAACTCATTAACTATGACTTATTCTTATCAAGCATCAGATCTTTCCACTACTGATTGATTCATTCTCATCGCCAACAACAGGCTAGGCTGCATTCGCCTCTCTCTCCTATGGCTACCCGGTCCTGGCACAGCTACAACCTTCTGGTCTCTTTTCTTTTCTAAGCATTATCCTTAATAATAACAGATTGCCCACCTCTTTGGGGCATGAAGCACTACTTGGCCTACCTCTGTTACTGGGTTACTTATTTCTAGAATACCTAGCTCATGATTCCTTTCCTACTAGCTCTGATACCTTAGCTTATGTACTAGATGCACCAAGTAACTACTAATGTGTAGCGGCAGGAGTCTTTGCCAATGCTATCAGTCAAGCCAAGCAACTAGACAAGTAGCGTGACAGGAGCCCCGTTTGACGAGAAAACGCATCTTTGCATTCAACTACGAGGGGTTAGTTTCTATCTGCATTTCTTTCCCTGCCATTCTTATTGTATGCCGACCTCGCCTCTTTATTTCAGATTCTACCTTGTCTCTCTCTCTCCTCTTTATTTCAGATTCTACGTTTCTTTAGAGCCTACATCTAAGCTTAGAATAGGGATGTCCTTTTCTAACAAAATGCACCAATCATACGAGATACTATGGAGGAAGCCCAAAGTCTGTTACTAGGCTCTAGTCGGGCACTTATTATAGGTCTAGTCGGGTGCTAAGATGTTGGTTCGGGGGCAAGCGCTTATTCTATCAAAATCCTGCTTCGTTTTCTGTTCCCGATTCAATCTGAACCTTTCCTGAATGAAGAAATAGAGAGAAAGACTGTGAAAAGCAGAGATCTTTTCGTCGAGGAAGAGTAACTGAACTAAGTATGCATTCGGAAGCTTTATCGGTAATGACACCCCCTATTGTGAATGATTATTATAGCTTTCCAGTCTTTGCCGCTGTTGCTTGAGCCGATTGTGCAGATCAAGTTCCTATTCCATTATGGCGGTGAGCTTTCTAGCGGACTTACTCACTTTTTCGGAAGCTTCAAATGGTCAAAAAGATTCATCTCATCTTTTTCTATGTCTGGGGGCCACCATTACGGTATGAAGTGCAGTGCTTTCTTTGACCTAAGAATGCCATTTCTTAGTTCATCCCTATTTCCGAAAGAATCTTGCTTAGATGGTAAAGTCTGACTCTTATCTTTCCTTACCAAGAGGTGATTCAATCAATGTACTTGCTTGTAGTTTCAAAGGTATTGGCTTTGTGTAAAAGAGATAAGAGAGCTCTTTCCTCTTTTTGATATATTCTATAATTCTATGAGAAATGGAATTCGGGAAGGTGCTATACCTACCCTTACCTCTCTCTAGGTAAGCAATAACAATGACCTTCCTCCTATTAAGTGTCCCTAATCAATTACCAGACTAAGACTTTGATGTCTAGATCACTACCCTCTCCAACACAGTCGAGCACTTAATCCCTTGATCCTAACCAAAGGAATAGGGGATAGAAAAGAGTTGCTTGAGATTGACCAGCATGCACTAGCTGATAATGCTAAGTTATGGAGCACTTGTCTTCTAGCGGGAACCAGTATAACAAGTATTCCTCAAAAGGATTAGGCTCCGGTGTGGATGTCATTCAGCTGCTTATGGCTCGCTTTCTCTTTCCATTCCATTTCCACCTTGTTCACAGGCGAATCAAGCTGCTATCAAAGCTTGTCAATCGATTCTTTCATAACCTTAACTCTCCATTGCGAGTTCTTTGACTCTATTCCAAAGAGTAGACTGGAAGACCATGCTTGTGCGAGCGCCTTTTCCGAAGCCTCCAATTCTTTTCATTTTCTTCTGCAATACGAGATTTTCTCTTTTTTCGGTGGTGGAGCGAGGTAGACTCGGTCTTCGAAAAAGTCATTTCATATAGAAAAGAGGGATTGAGTCTGTCTTCTCTCCTATATTGATATTGGACAAGAGAGCTCCGGTGCTATCTTTCATGGACGAATCCCCTGCTTGCTTGATAAGAAAGAAGCCGCGCTATTGAATCAATCAGCTGTGAACGAATCGGATGTAGCAAGAATAAGTGCTTTGTTATTGTTCTATCTTTTTTCTTTCTTTTTCGCCCGGTTAGCCTTTCTTTGAAAGAATACGGGGTTAGAGCCTAATCAAATATGCCCATTTTCCAAGAAGGAGCTGCACATGAAGCAGAGAGTCCACTTGTGGGGGGAACAATGAAAGCCTTAGGTATCCTCGATGATGCTTTGTCACCCTCGAGAATGCTTGTACATGCCTATGATGATTCCACTAGGAAATGAATCCGCAAAGGTAACGGTAACAAATAAGAAGAAGACACGAATTGATGTTATGGCACAGGGAACCCAGTCCTGCTTACGCGATGGTGTGCTTGGACAGAGGGCTAACTGGAATCTTCTTCGACCAGAAACCTTGGATCTACTTGCTTGAACAGAGTACTCTCCGCCTCTGTTTATCTGTTTACGAATGGCCCCACAGGCCTAAGCGATGATGGCTCCAGGCCTAAGCGATGATGGCTCCGGCGTTCTTGGTCAATGATGTCGTTCACTTCTGACCTTCCCATTTGGACTGTCAAAGGAGGCCGTCAAAGGTCATTTGGGGGTGGGTTTACGAGAGGGCCTTTTCCCTTACTTCTCTTTCCTTCGCTTGGTAGACGAGTCAACGATAGAGCGAAAGAAATGCCCATGGAGTACGACTCGCTAGAGCTCCTGCAGCCTCCGTGCCTAGAGAGCTGCCCCCCACTGATCAAAGGAATGAACGATGGTGCGGAACCCTTTCTCGCTTTTCGGAAATCAATACGTGTACACCTTTGTCTTAATACCGTCTAGCCGATATAATTCCCCAAATAGGCTTTCACTAATGAAGTAGGCTTTCGACAATGAGAGATGGTAAGCCTTTCTTCCTTAGATGCCTTGAAAGTGCCTATTCTTTCTTTCCTTAGATGCCTTGAAAGTGCCTATTCTTTCGAGAAATACTTTCTAGAGTTCTTCAGATTCTCTCATAAAAGAAATAAAAGATAGTGGGAGTTAAGATTCGGGACTATATACTGGCTGCTATCTCACTCTATAAAGTCAAATAATAGATGTGTAGAGCGCGGGCATGCTTCGTCCTGTTCCTTTGCCCGCCGAGAGTTGTTAGTGGAACGCCCCTAATTCCATTCCCACTGAGGGGTTTGAAAGCTATGGCGGGAAGTCTATTTTCTCCCCAACTAATTACCTTCACTCAGAATTCTTTTGACTTGACATTCGTTATCCCCTCGACCCCTGTATGTAGAGGCCTTTGAAGACCACTACTAAATACAGAGGATCTTGATAGAAAGTGGTGCAGGATTTCATATTTGTACATTGAGTACAGCCAGGCAGTGGAATTTGGATCCTTCTTGCTCTGCTCCTCACTACAGCTGTTCGTGCATATGACGGGACCACTCGAACTGCGCAAGGTAGAGTTTATTGTCATCTCCAAGTGGGACCCCTTGTTCGGTCAACTCTATTCCATGTAGAGCAGATATCCTATAAACATATCCAATGTTGCTAGCACGACCTTGGATCCACGCCAACTTGGTTGTAGCATCCTCATATCATATCAGTATCAAGTTTCCCATGAACGCGTAATGTCTCTACCTTGATAGCTACCCCGTAAACCCAAGCTTCATTCAAGTTCCGTCCCTTCTTATCGATCCTGTATTGATCTACCACCATCCTTCTCTTTTTCATGATCTTTGGTGGCAGCCTCCGTTTCCGTGGCAACGGCGAAGAGCGGGAATCACCTAAAAAGAAAGAGCTTCTTCCTTTGCTACAGATGCCTAACTTATTCCGTCTCATCCTCATACTTCGGTTCTAGAGAGCTGCCAAAAATGGATCTTTTGCTTCTCTTCTGACGGCCAACCACACGATTCAAGCTATGAGGAACTCGCCAATGACTTGGATTTCCACCCTTGCCCGGGAACAAATGCTTCAAGGCTTTACTTCCTTGGTCCCGATCGGCCGTTCCGAGTAGCAGGAGATTACCTAACTACAGGACCCGAGTGATCTTCTGCCCATACTTTCTTTCCTTAATGACCTTCCAGTGGCTAGGCACCAGCCAAGCAATGCCTTGTGCGTTCCCCAGCCATTAGCGGTTGTAAGAGCAGAAGTAGTTTCAAGAGAAGAATCTGCTTTAGTTTACTCGGCGCTAACAGAGCCTAAAACAGGACGGACTTGCACCAACACAAGGAATTGCCGGTTGGCTTTCCCCTACTAGCTTTGTTCTTAGCTTTCCAGAGTGGACCTCTGCTCTTTCACTTATTCACACACAACACTTCTTGTCCCTAGGAAGGAAGATCATCCAGCTCTTTTCAAATGTCATCGTGTATATATGAGCTTATCTCTTTTCTCTTGCTCATCTAAACAAACAGCCCACGTAACGCTTAAGTCTCAAGTGAGCGGACCTACTTAACGCTTTGCCAGGATAATCAAATATAGAATAAGAAGAAGCTCAAGCATAAGCAGAAACAGCAGATAGATCCGGATCCGAATAAGACAAGCAACATCAGTTTACTAAGAATCATATGTTGGATCAGCAGCAAGAGAAGGAAAGTAGAGTCGACAAGATAGGATAGGCCAAATCAAAGGGAATAGAGTGAGTGTCTGTACTTCAATCTATACTTTGTGTGACTTATCTCAATTCCATTCTAACTTCAAGTCCTGAGCGTTGTTGTTATTGAATTCTATCATGTGCTGTAGGAAAGAAAAGTGTTTCAAAGGTGAAATGGCTGGATCAGTTGCCCCCGCCTTTGGTCTAGCCGGATCTGCTCCAGGGAAAGCTTCCGCATCCTTACCCCTATAAGCTTGAACTTCACATTCATTCCATACCCGACAGAGAAATGACAGTGGGAAAAACAGAAAGAAATCAATCCAGAAATCAAGAAAACTGTAGATGTAGAAAACTGTAGATGTAGGGTCCCGATGTTGCTTATAGTACTTTACTATAGTGGAGTATGCTTATTTGCGCTGTTCTCTTGCTTGTTTCATAGAGTGCACCCCATATAGAGTCACTTAGTAACAAAACCCCGAAAACGGACTCATTCTAGTCAAGAACACAAGTCCAACTAGTTTGCTGGGTGAATTGAGGCATCTCGAGTGGGTAGTTCACTGTGCTTGTTTGCGCTTACTGAGTTTATAGATCCCCAGAGGACTCTACAGATTGACTTAGCGCTTCAACGCCCTCTTCTTTATACGACGGAGCTCATCTTTCTTTCCCGCTTCTTTGATACAACAACGATTAACTGTTTCATCTCGGCAAAGCTTATTCTCTGGTCGACCACTACTCTACTCAATCAAGCACTCTAACGGAACTACATTCAAAGCTAAGCAAAGGCGAGTCCGCCAATCAATCAATCCGACCTTTTGCGCTTGATACTATTCTTTTACGGGACCTAATCACTATCGTTGGTGAGTTCCTAAGCCATCTCATTTATCTGAAGTGAAGCAAGCCACCTTTTCATCTTCATCGAGTGCCCGGACCACAAGCTCCATATTCCAACACCTATATTGGAACTACATCTCTTTCTCCTGTTCAACTTCAAGCAGAGCGGCTAAGAAGCTTCAAAGTCCGATACGGAAGGCAGCTAGTCAAGTAAGAAATATGATTATATGAACTGAGCTGATAGTCAAGTAAGAAATCAGATTATATGAACGAACGACTCTATTACTAAGAAATAGGAAATAGAAGTAACACACATAAGATATAAGAAAAGTCAAGTAACCGAACTCAATAAGTCATAAGTGCAATAGAAGTAATAAGTGCACAATATGATAGAAATTGAGTCAAGCTCACTCCTTACTCCTTACTCTCCTCTTTAGTTAACATTCTATAATAAGGTGAACCACCCCCTTATTTCACTCGAACGTGTTCATTCATATAAGTGCAAGATGAGAGAATTCCTTTTAGTAAAGTTAATACACCGATATTAGATCTTCCCTATTGTGTACTTCGTGAATTTGCCAATGTTGAGTTTAGCGCTTTAACCATTCAGCCATGGATAAGGAATGGAAGAAAAGCTAGCAGCGGGAGAAAGCTTTAAGGTGCTTCAGAGATAGGGCGGTTATAGTAAGCTGGCGAGTTATTGTGTTGTCCTATCTTATCTATAAGCTCATCTCTTTTCGAATGCCCCCTGATACATAAATTGTTGTATTACTTGAGTGAATTCTTATTGCTTGAGATTTACCTGCAGGGCACTATCCGTCTCAGTTATGGAGCACTTTAGTCTTCTCGCGGGAGAACGAAGCTCAAAAGAATTAGGCAGAGGTGTGGATGGATCAGGCAATATATTGGCCTAAGGGGTAAGGATCTGATTCCAGCACTAGTAGGATCTTTCTCATTTAGTTAACCCAGGCGACAGACGTAGACCTTCTTTTCTCGAGAGGTCCTTTGGTTAATCCACGGCCTCCACTTTCTTCTCCGAATACAGGAATGGGGTCGTTGTGGGGATGGCACCCTTTGATCCCCAAATAGGCTTTCTTATCCCCTTGAATGTCTCTCTTTTCTTTACTGCGAAATGCAGAAAGGTATGGTAGGGAGCCTCTCACTGCTTATGGCTTGCTTTCTCTCTTTTTGAATCACTTCCTTGTTTACAGGCGAATCAAGCTGCTATCAAATTGTTTAAGCACCCGAAACTCTGACTTTCTTTCGGATTGAATTCTTTATTAGTTGACTATGGTATAGGAGCAATACTCGATCAGAGGCTAGATCCGGAGCTGGCTCCTCAGCGGGAATGAAATGGAATATAAATGCACTGATTCTACAAAGTCATGTAGTAACAAAAACACAGCTTACTGAATTTATGGAATTGGACCGATTTGCTTCGATCACTTCTCGACCGGGACTTCCTCCTATAGATAAGATACCTGAGAGATAGCCTATAGATAAGAAGAGATGGATCTATGGGCAAGGAAGCTTATTTCTACTTCCAGGCAAGGAAAGACGAATCTATTGTACTACCCCAATGGAAGGGAAAGCTTACTGAGATACCACCGATACCCTATGAAAGAGAGGGCAGAGGGGAGAAATCAAGTGTTCCCTAAAGCCAGTTCTGTGTCTCCCTAAGTAGTGCTTTCCACTCAAAACTACGCGTACTTTCTTCTTTATCTAAGCTAACTTTCTTCTTTATAATAAGTGAAGTGGAATCTATCTCTTTAAAATAGATCATATATATCGTTAAAAGGAGCCTTCCCACACCAACACCAGTGGGATCAGTAGTTTTCTACCTTCTTTCTTAGGTCGGGGCAGAGTCAATTCCATACATAAATGTGCTATTGCGGTAAGTCAACTATGGTACACAGGATTATGACAGATTTGGACCGATTTCTTATGACTTTAACCTTAACCAACAAGCACCGAATTAACCAGTAAAGCCTAACTGCTTCCCCACTTTATACTGTCTCAACTACAAGATCTGCATTAGCAGTAGGATCCTCTTCTTAGGTTCGAGTGTTGGCAATGTAGTTAGTTTTGTCGACTCGAGTGGTTCTGCTCGAGCTTTGTCTGCATCTGCAAGAGAGGTTCCAGTCGAGGAAAGTCTAGGTTCGGGCAATAATAAAGTACTGGATTTGACTAAGCACAGAGAGTTCCAGAAGCATAAGAAGCAGGAGCTGTTTTCAGATCTTCAGCAGCATAATTGTCAATTGAAAGTATTGTTTCAGAAGATGCAAGAGCAGATGCCGTTCTAAAGTAATCTGTGTTTGCAACTCGATAAGATGCCTCAGAAAGATCATAAGTTGGGTAATAATATCTTACTAGCTTTGATGCGGGTGAGGAAGACAGTTACTTGTCCGCTTGCAGGGCAGAGCCATAGGTATAGGAGCCGAGCCGGATTAAGGTATAGTTTACAGAGGTATCGTAGCCCTAGGGATATCATAAGAAAGGTAGAGAATGGAGTTTACTACCCGGTATTGAACTAGTATTTCACTAAGGAATAGGCCAAGCAACGTAGCTATAAGAACATCCCCTACTATTAATAAGATAATATATAATTATGTGTACAGTGTATGTACTGTGGAAATTGAAGTAGTTTATCATCTGAGTGTAGCTATCTCGTAAACTCGGTAAAGCCTTTCAAAACTCATTCCAAAATATTGATGAAACCTAACCGCTGAACTATAACAGGCTATTCTAAGGCTTCTTCTCCTATAACTTGAACTTTCGAAAAAAGAGTCCAAAGAGCCAGAGGAGTCAAAAGAGCTGCGCTACCACTACCAAGAATGGTGTTTACTGAACACTTAAGGAATCGATAAAGTCAACAGAAAAACTACGGAAATTGATCCTAAACCTTTAAGAACAAATAGGCGCCCCGAACACACAGGACAGATTCCACTGCTCTGCTTTGAGGCGAGGTCTAGGTAAAGTACTGGCTCTGGCTCTTCTCCACTGTAAACTTGAACTGGGCATTCACTTAGAGCTTCCAAGCATGGAATTTCTTCTTACCAACACCCGGATACTTCTCTTGGAGACTCACTGTTTTCGGGAGCTCAACAAAGTATATAGTCAAAGTCTAGAGCAAGTCCCACTTCTTTGACAACTTTCTTTCATTCCTACTTCTTTGTCTAAGTCTAATGCCTATTGGTTTCCATCCTTTGTTAGCGAGGTAAGCCTTATTAGTCGCAGTGAAAGCGTGAGTTCCAACCAGGAGTCTTGCCCATAGTAGTTGACTTCCGAGTTAGCAGTGAAAGCCTTAGTTCTTAGTTTGAGCATTGTAGTTATTGGCTCTATTCCTTGTTGTTGATTTGATTCTTTCTAATAGTCGTTTTCAAGCCTGAGTTCAGAGTCTGATTGGTAGCGGTTGATTATGCCCTAAGTGCAATTGCTGTTATCAGTGTTTTGACTCTTATAGTTAAGAATTGCCGTCTCATAGTTAGTAGCTCAAATCTTATAGTTAGTAGCTGGGTGCGCTAGATCATATCTGTATTCTTTATTCCCCATTTCATTCTTATATGAAGTAGTGTTTGGCCTTAGAGCCAGGAAAGACTAACTAACAGGCGAATATAGAGGAGATCCTTATCAGCAATACCAGAATCAAAGATAGGGTAGCGAGGCAGTTAGGAAAGAGAGATAGGTTTAGATATAGGGTCGTAGGCCCGAGAGCCAGTAACTACAGGAACCAAACAAGGATTTGCAGTTGGAAAGCAAGGTTTGATACCAGCTGTGGAGGCCCTAGTTCCGAGTTCGAGTGTTACCAGTAGTAGTGAAAGCCCTGTTTGTTGATATGAGTTAAAGTATCATAAGCACTAGTCCCAATCTTGTAGTAGTGGGTTCCAGCCTCGACCCTAGTAGTTGTAGTTACCAAAGCAAGGAGCAGTTCACTCGTTCTGGGGTTATTGATTTTTGTCTTATAGCTATGAGTAGAAGCCTCATTAGTAGTACCTCATTTCAAGTGAAAGTCTCGTTGTGGCTCATTCCTGGAGTGACTAGTTTTCATTCTTACAAGCATGGGTTTCAAACTCTCTGACTTCCTTATTAGTGGGATTCCCGCCAGTACTGATTGAATTCCTTTTCATAAGAGAAAGTATTAGAAACACTAGTTCACGTTCTTTTGAGTATTGGTTGAAGTCCTATATTGTCAATAAGGAATGAGTGTTAAGGGAGGCATACTATAATATAAGGTAATAAAGTAGATAAGTCAGAATAGCAGTTATAGTGCAAAGAACGATATAAAGTAGTTGAGGCTGAAGAGCTAGCTGGAGTTTTAAGGCTAAGAAGTCAAAAAGGTGAACTAAAGTCTTGTTGACGGTGGTTTCCGGACTAGGATAAGGTAGTGTCTGGCTCGGGAGTGATGCAATAAGGCTGGGTGGACAAAAGAAGAAGGCTTGGAACTGGACATAGAGAATAAGGCTTGGCGAAGAGGTGAGCTATAAGGATTGACTACCTGGTGAGTTAGGCTTGTCCCTCTTACGCGGGGGTAAGGTTTGATTGTGTGACGAGTCAGTGTTGTTGGCAGTGTTATCCGTCGTGATTTCATTCCTTCCAGTAGACGCCAAGCTTAGTTGTAAGTGTAGCTAAAGGGAGCTAATGAGGCAAGCTACTACTCTAGTTCTGGGTTAGCAGAATAAACAGGATCCGTGTTCATAATCAAGATATTAAGCTTCAGAATGGCCTGTTCCTGTTGAGTTAGAAGCTTACGGAGTTCCGTGTATCAGAATTCTTTGTTGCGAATCACTTATTTACCCACGTAGCAGTTAAGTTGAAAGAGAATGAACCTTAGAAATAGAAAGATTAGATAAGAGGGTAGTATAGACCCACCTGGTAATTAGCCAGAGGATTGAGCTCCTAACACGCTTAACCTAGATCCACTATAAGCACAAGCAGGTAATTTCATGAAATAAGAAAAGGTTTCTAGTATAGCATAGAAGCGGGTAGTATTCAATCAAGATAATCTTATTCCAGTGTCGGTCGAGTCAGAATTCTCTGCATACGATGGAAATGTTGTTTCTGTTTGAAAGGAAGCTACAATTCCAGTTGTTTATGAAGTAGACTGTGCCGAGGAAGGCCTCTTTCTCGTCCTTGAACATAGGGGAAACTAGTTAATGGAATGGCAACCCTATTAAACAACTTATCTGCTACACTAATGAATTGGATACTAATATCTTAGCTTTGAAGCTCCCTATCTTAGCTTTGAAGCTCCCGTAAGCGGTAGAGAACAGGAACTCTACTTTGATTTCAGAATTCTCCTTTCATAGCTGCTTCCTTTGGCACTGCTGGCTTTCAGGCTCTTCTACGGCTTAGCCTCTCATCTTTGCTTTCGAACTCAAACATCAAATTCTTCCTCACCAAGATCCCAGATCCAGCTTTTACGCCTAATTGATAGTTTTAGGCTGGAACACCATATCCTTGCTTCTCTTGAAACAGTTTCTTCTCCTTCTCCCGATGCAGAAAGGATTTGCGCAAGAGACTTTTGATACCTAACAGTTGATTCTGCTTACTTGGGGACAGCTTCCCTTTTGCTTTAAGATTCCTCTCCTTATCCTTATGATTCTCTAGCTTCTTTCACTTGCAACAGCTTCGGCTTTAGACTCAGATCCAGCATCCTCTGATGTCTACCTTTGAATTGAATATCTCTCTTATTTAGCATCTGGTATAGAATGAAATAAAGGTGTCGAACAGAAACTGCATTAACTCCTCGTCGACAAAGAATTCTTCAATAAGGTTGGATTTCTCATTAGCTACGTTTCCCCGCGATGAAAAAAGGGTATACAAAGGTCTCTGTGTTGGGCCGTTCGAGCAAGGATCGTTGGGAGTTCGGATAGCCTTACTGATCTATAAGTCAGTTAAGAATATCGGCACCACCAAGAGAATTGAGAATCTAGAATTGAGAATATCAGCATCCCCAAGAGTCAAAGAGTAAGCTAAACTCAATCAAACATCAATTGTGGAACGAGAACGAACAAGCAAGGGTGCAAAGGGAAAGGCGGAAAACGGAACTCATTGTCTCACTTACCGCTTTTTAAGGGCTGATGATCTCTCTTCCGCTTCTGCACTTCCATCTTTTCCTGTTTTCCTCGGTGTACTATAATCAATGAAGTCTTAGCTTACTGATGGAGAGTCAAATTGATATGAATGAGCAAGCCGGCTAAAAGAGTTACTGTTCCATTATCAGCTGAAAGTAGTGGTGTTGTGTCTTTACGTCAATCTATACCTTCTGGCAAAATAGAACCAAGTCCTGTTATAACCAAGTCCTGTGAAGAATCAAGTACAACATAATCAGCTGTTTAAAGTGTAGTTCCTGTTTCAAGTTGAAATTCTGGATTCTTTGATTTGCTTGTTGGATCAAGATCAGACTCCGGAGTAGGAACTGGATTGGAAGCTGAAGCTGGAAGGTAAACAAGATAATCCGATGGGCTGTTACGAGCATAAGCAAGATAGATCAGGCCAGGCTCCGTTCTAAAGTAAGCTTATGAAGTAGGATAAGGATCTGAAGTTGTATCTGGAGAAGATAATATGTAGTTGAAAGATCTTAATCCGCTGTTGAAAGAGAGTAAGATGCATCTGAGGAAGCTGCCCGCTCGCAAACACCGAAATAAAGACTTGCTCTTGCCAACAGTGCGTAGAAAGAAGCCATAATCAGGTATAGATAAAGGTATTACTAACCTTATATACGATCTCGGCGTAGCGCCCCTAAAGTCAAGAATGGAATGGAGCGAGTCCTCATTCTAGCGTTATAGAAGTTGCACGTTAAGGAGTGAAGCTTCTGCTTTGGCTTCTGTGCTCGAATCGAAAGATTGAAATGTAGTATTTGGACTCGGCCCAAGATTCCTTTACTGGTCTAGGCCCAACAGAGGAAGCTGTTTCAAGTCTTGTTTAGGGTGGGTGTTAGCGATGAGAGAGGTGAGAGTGTCGGTTCAGAATCAAGATCAACTACTAGGGGGTAGCACATATTCCTTTTGTAAGGTGCTGAAAGCCTGTTAGGTTTGATTACTTTCTTCTATTAGTAGCGGGTGCCTACTCTTTCTTAAGTATAGTTAATAAGTGCTAATTATGACTATAGTGGCGGGTGCTAACGTGAGAGAGTTCTCAGTCCAGTCTTAAGATTGTTTACTAACTTACATTATAGGTACACTAATAAAGGGTTGTTTACTAACTTACATTATAGGTACACTAATAAAGTCAGAGAATATGGAATAGAAGCGCTTTGTTATCAAATTAGAGAATAGGTGGCTCAATGAATAAGAGGAAGAAATATGGGCTAAGGCAGGTATTATTAAAAAAAGGGCAGGGCATCGCAACAAGTAAGGTTTCAAGAAAGAGTCGAAAGGAAGCCAAAGCATTATATAGATACTGAGTGGAAAAGAAGCCAAAGCATTATATATTTAAAGGTCAATATTATACACTTATATACTTAAGGCATATAGCAAGTGAAAGGTTTCGGCTAACGTAAGAGTTCGGGTGCTTTACTTTCATCGTGCGGTTAAGAAAGTGGAGTTATATTGTCTGCATGCAAGATCCGTTATTGGCTCTAAGTCCGGAGTCAGCTAAGCAGTTAAGTAGAAAGCAGTTGGCGCAGCAGCTAGCATTATAAGGTATATAAATCAAGGAGGTAATAATCATAAGAGGATTTCGCTCTAGAGTCGTAATTATGGAATCAGAGGATATAGCCTCGAGAGTCCAATTCCCATTCATGAGTTTCACGTTAAGATCATGCGCGTTAAGAAAGGGTGCTCCGTTCAATTGCTTAGATTATAGGTATAGTCGATCACAGAAATATCACTATGGCAGTTCCAGTTAGATTCAATGAAACAAAGCGAATGCAATAGATTCATAAGAGTTACAAGAAAGCAACATTCCTATACTCTAATATATGGTATGCGCAAGACAAGAGAAGAGAGAGAGTCAATGACATGATTAACTTCAAGGAGAGGCTCTTATTGTAAGTTTGCTAAGCAAGAAATAGAATATGTAAGTATACAGCCCGCAAAGTACTCGAAATAAGCCTTATTTCCTTCCTTAGAGAATTGCCCGCCAAGTTACTAGGTGCTTTGATTCTTCCAGTTGCTCACATTCCTCAGAACTCTGGGATACTGGACTTGCTTTGACTAAAAGACTAGAAAATCCACCAATCCATGTTGACCAAGGCAATGCTAATTATTTCTCGAGTAAAGTTCCTTATTCGTAGCGGGTACATCTTTCGTTCGCAGACGATTCACTTCCCATTTTCCATTAGTGAAAAAGCGGGGTTTGGAGAAGATCTGCCAAAAACTCAACTAGGGGGCAACTACTGTCGTTGATGTGTGAGGAGCGATGTAAGCCAAGCCCCTTGGATTTTGGATTATTTGTAAATTGTAAGCGGCTTGGCAGCTGTCAAATAGGATACAGAAGAGAAGGTCCCATACTAAGAGAAAAACGGAAAGAAGTAAAGACTGTTGCCCGGCTGACAACCTGGCTTTGAATAGGAAGGAGATGAATAGAGTTATAACAGATGAAAGCCAAGCGTGGATAGAAAGTCCCGTATCGGTTATGAAATTGATAGACCCAAGGCCTGGAGGCATAGTGACAATCTCCGCTTGAAAAGCAAAGGGGCGCGTTTCATCCGCTTAAGCTAGAAGAAACATGGTAGTCGCCAGGAAGAGATGCTGACGCGGACATATAGTTTTCGTAGAAATTCCCGGCATATGATTCGACGGCCAGCTGAAGAACGTAGATTGGATTAGAAAAAGCAAGCTGATTAGACTAAATGAAATAGGCTTGAAGCACCTTTATCGAATAAGGCACTACCCGAGTCATTCAGCAACGGAATCCTTCTTAGTATACGCGGGGATCCATCATTCATTCCTGCGGTCATGTATTGGGTTGAATGATGACCTTAGAAAGAGGGTTGGGTAGATAGGGATTGTAGTTGCTTTCTAAGCGCTTGCTTCTAATAAGTAAAGTAAGCGCATACTCGCCTGAAAGTGGTCTGCGCTTTCCACTCCATAAGCATTTCTTAAGGATTCCCCAATCGGTAAATCTCATTCGACTCGGTCATTCCTTTGGCAGTCTAGAATGATCAATTCCAGAGCTGGAAGAAGACCTTGAGTAAATACTCCTATATCCCACACCTTGAGTAAATACTCCTATATCCCACACCTTGAGTCTCGCTCGAGCATATACGAACCTTGGATTGACTATCCCATAACTGAACTCGTAAACTCACTCCGATCCTAGCTAATCTAAGTGCTAAGAGCTTTGATTTCCCTCCGTTCCTTTGCTTGCCCTACTGTTTAGTCCGGGAGCACATCCTTAACGAAACTCCTTTCCAGCAGCTGCTGCAGAAGAAGATTGGTTTCCCTGTCTCAGTCTTGGTCCAACAGATTAGTACTCCGGCAAAGAGAAAGAAAGAAAGACGACAATCAAAAGGATTAAGAAGCCAGCAAGAAAGGTAGGCAAGGAAGGATTATAACAGCTTAATGGCGCTGCTAAGAGCGAGGAAATATTAGCCTATTAAAAGCAAAGAGCACTTGATCTTATCTTTAAACAAAACAAACCGTTTGGGAGACGTCGAGGCCAATAACAATCAAAGGGGAATTAGGATGGTATATCATCTTTTCGTAGCCCCTGAGCCAAGTAGTTGATGCCCTAAGATAGCTAGAGAATTAGGAGCAGGCGAAGCTATCAGCTTAGGCAATATTTGGATGCGGTTGTAGTGAGCAACGAGAACAAAAGGTGAAATAAAGAGCTTTTCGCACTAAGGGATGGATGATGCGGCGGTACTTGCACTTTATATGCTACCTCGCGTATTGATGAAGCATTGAGTATTGAGGGATCTTCGGGGCAATGAAATGCAGAAACCCTATTATTTCCTCCAATGTGAGTTAGGGGGGAGGGATAGCATAATGAAAATATGTATAGCCTCGGATACGCTTGCCTCAGGTGTGCCCCGAGACTTTTGGAATGAATAAGAAGCTGTGTAACAAAGAACGAATGGAACGGCCCGAGACTTTTGGAATGAATAAGAAGCTGTGTAACAAAGAACGAATGGAACTCCACTAGAGGCTATATAGTTAAGGCATACTAGACCAAACTAAAGGGCTGTTATCAAAACGATTTCTTGGCGGTGAAAACATCTACGAAGACAGGACTTGCGGAATTAGGACTTCCTTCTTCTCCTCTGTTTTATACCTTCCGGTGTGCGAGCCTTACTATGTTGCTTCCAACTCGGTATTCCACTATAGCACCGAACTCCCCTTTCTCTATATTCCCCTATCTTATTTGCTTTTAGCGACCTCAACTCGCCCTTACTTATTAAGGCTTGATTTCAACAGGCTAGTAGCTATAAACTCTTTCTTCTTCCTATAGATAGAAATAGATTAATCTCAGATGGAACATGTACGTGTCATGTGGAGTTCGCGCTTCAGCTGCAAGTTCAATTACTGGTGTTCGCGATAAGAATGAATGGGAAGTCAGGGTATTTACTTGTGTTTCTATGCCTGAGCTCGCTAAGCATCTCATTTCTATGCCGGAGCTCACTAATCATCTATCTAAATCAATAATGAATATAAGGGTCAAGGGTAATAAGGGTCAGGGTACCTCCTACAGCGCATTTCGAGATATGAATTCCATTCTGACTGTTTGAGTGGAATTCTTGGACTTTCTAGTTTAGAGCGCATAAATACTTCATTTCATTCTTAAAGTGACGAGTAAGGAGTTGGAGACAAAAGAATAATAGGGAGCTGGTAAGGAAGATACATACGGTCCGGGGAGAGAATCATTAGGTTCGTTCATGAGTTGTTGACTCGACCAGATCAGATACTTTAGAAGAATAAGGATAAGATTCAAAAGAATGGCTAGTTGGGGGAGTTCCAGAAGAAGAAGTTTCAACAGAAAAATAGAGTATTGTTTTGAAACTCTCTTTTGAGAAAGATAGCCTAGAAGCAAAGGAGTGATCTCCACTACGAATGAGATGTCGTATACGCAAAAGCTCTTTCCGTTGCAGGTCTGCGTGAGCTCTTTGAAGTATCTTTCGTTGTAGGAAGAGATGTAATTGAGGTTAAGGGTTTCAGGCACTTATGGGCTTCAGGGAGTTCAGTTCCCCCGAAGCGAATTCCATAAAGTAATAAGGAATTCTATCAACTCGTCGAAACTCCATATAATAGAAATAAGCCTAGGAGCAATAGACTAAAGAGGTTGTATGGGGCATCATCATCTATAACAAAGTAAGTAACAAAGGGAGAAGCAATAAAAGTAAGGACGGTTGTTAGCAAGTATTTATGGCGCGGTAGTAGTCTTTGGAAGCAGTCTTTCTTTCCTTTAGCCGTCTATCTTCTCTCAAACTATTGGGCTATCTATTTAAGAGGCTTGCTTGGTCTCACATTCCACAGTCGCTTTCAAAAGAAGAGAAGAAAGGCTATCGGTTGAAAAAAGAAACTACTAAACGCTTGTTCCAGTAAATGGCTATCTTCTTCTATACGAACTCATCCTATGTTTATTAACGTATAGGTGTAGGATAATGCAGTAATCAATATAGCTTGAATACGCACGTAACCATACCAAGATCTACCCGGAATAAGACAACTCAGATCCTCAAATAGTCAACTCCCTTTTTGCCACGGAGAGCGCCGAGTATAAAGGGTTTTTTTAGAATGAAGAGTTCAACAGGGAAATTCTACACCGGAGAGAGACAAGCAACGCTTAGGTTAGGTCTATGCCCCTTTTCCTCTTTTATAAGGGTAAGGAAAATCCCATAAAGTCTGTATGGAGCTCCTAGGCTTTCTCGAAAGAAACTCAATCCTATTTGGAAATCTAGGTTTCAATCAATCCTTACTTCAAATATGGTTTTCAAGGGCTCGACAGGTAAAGCAATCTTCTTTCTAACTAAGAGTAATGAGGAGAATGCTAAAGAAAGATATTAATATAGCCTAGGAACAGAGTAGCGACTTGGGCAGTGTTTCAAGCCTAATACTCGGTGTTTACGAGGAAGTGTGTCTACTTTTTCTCTATGGAATTCGAGTCTTTAAAAGAAGCTAAGCTCCACAGTATAAAGGTCAAGTTTGAGTGGTTGCGTTAAGCGGAGCGGGACAATCAGTGTTATCGTCGGGACAATCAGTCTTATCCTATTAAGAATAATAAGAAGCATCAGCTCTATAAACAGGACTTTTGCGTAAGTAGTTCCTTGTTGAAAGTGTAGTTTTTGTTGAAAGATAAGAATCCGCGGAATGACCAGTTCTTGGATCCGAAGTTAGATTCTACTTTGACTCTCAAGAGAAGAATGGAATTGCTGTCGGCATCGGTATCCGCTAAAGTACTTTACTAAACAGGGGATCTGCGAGTGAATGAAATGGAACGATTAAGCTCAGTATTAGCAAGAGGGCCAGCCAAGCGCTAAAGGGGTTGCGCGGCAGGAGCGGTTCAACTACAGAGGTTAATAGAATTCATTCTGATTATATCTACTCCCTTGCTCTCTTTTGTAAAAGCTCTCTTTTTTGTGCCCTGCGCCTTTCTTTAGTCTCTACCAGTTAATCGGGGAAGTTTATCTACTAAGGTTATTCTACCTACCTGACCTAGGAAAAGTCCATCCAAAAGGAAAAGACATGACTTAAGCGAGGAAGTTTAAGCAGGATCCAGCAATAGTATCCGAGGACTTAGTGAGAAAGCAAGTTCAATAGCTAGGTCATTAAAAGGAGCAGAAGCCTCTTATGGGGCAGCAGGGTAGGAAACCCATAATCAAGATAGAACCTTTCAATAGACTCCGAAATCAAGAGATCGGCATCCTTCCTTCTTATAATAGTGTTCCCAGCTCTACGAAATGAAATAAGTTCATGGTTTGTGCTTTTGATTGTCTATTCTCTAAAAGGAAAAGGAAAGAGCGGTAATGCTGACTCTCCTGGTCAATAGGGCTATGAAAACCAATCCATCTACCCTAAGCTGTTACAGAAAGAGCTTCAGATCTGATCGTAGAAGCGAAACTAGTTGCCGGTACTATTTCATCAGCAGTGGGATGCTTAGACGGTGGTACTAGTGCTTGAGTCAGCGGTGCTCCCTTTTTGCAATTACCGCTGCAGAATAGTCATCCCTATAAGAAGCAGTTGGTCTTTGTCACCGTCTATCTTTATTCCTCTTAGGGCAATGGGATAACAGTGCAGCAGATAAATGGAATCCAAAGTCAAGCTATCCCAATTGAATCAGTAAGCGCGGGTACTATTGCTAGAGATTTGGATAGTGTTCAATCATCCGCAGCTCTCTTTCCAGCAATCCAACTCCTGCGCGTGACTAAGGCGCAACGGATAGAGCTAGCTTTCTGCCCGATACCTATGGTCGAGTGACAAAGGGAGTCGCTTGTTCCCTCCCAGGGCTATCTTCTTTCCTTTTGGATCTGCCCTTTTGACCTATGATCCATGAGTCCCATTATAGATGATAGCATCTTCAATAGGGTGTTCAATGAAAAAGGAAATAATCCTAAGGTGTGTAATCCCTTAGAAATAGAGAGAGTGTTGGTATGGCCTACTCATGTTACTTATAATTATACGAACTTATTCCTTTTCTGGGGGGAGACGACATATCTATATCTATTTCTGGATATTTCAACAATAAAAACACGGAATTGATTCTTTCTATCTGGGAACAAAGGCTATAAGAGAACCATAAGAGAATCAGTAGCTTGCTTTATATAGGAAAGGAAGTCAAGATGAGCTCTCTTCTGACACTCTAGGCTAACAGAACTCACTTTCAATAGGTAGACAAAGATGTTTACATGAAGTGCAAAAGTTCCCCAGACGTGGGTATGGACTAGGGGCAGAGATTCTTTGAAAGAAGACCGCTTTGCCATGAAGTGCGGTTGAAAGATCGGATTCTAATAAGCTTATTGGGGGTTTTTATGCCAGTTAAGTTACCAGTCCACCTCTACCTTTTCGGCTTAGCCACTTCACTAGCCTAGGAGCTAAATGGAAGCTCAGCATTGGGGAATAAGGGAGTTAGGTCTTTGCTTTTGAATATTGATGTGGTGGAATGTCGCCTTTTTTAGGGAATAGAACAATAACGATGTGGGAAACGATACAGATGAGGAAGGTGCTAAGAGCCTATCCAAAACAAAACCTACGAGCTAAGAGAATCTCACTAAAAAGGAAGCGAGCACGAAAACGCATTCTAATGCCCTGGAGAGCCTGTCTCCGAAAGTGGATATTCCCTGTTTTCAGCGAGTACGAGTTTAAGTACCGAGTCATTAATAGATTCTATCTTATGTCCTGAATGAATAGATTCTATCTTGATGCATTTTGTAAGGGGCACTTTGCCCGATTGGCATTTCTTTCCATTGTCCTGAGTCTTTGGTCTTTCTTTTGACCCTGGTAGTCCCTATGGCGTGTGAATACTAAACCTAAGTAAAACTCCCCCTCTTTCTGCCTTCCCTTATTTTGGTTATAGTTTCCCTGTCTGTTACAGATCCTGTGAGCAAGAAAGCAAGTAGGTGAGCAGGAAGAACCATTGGAAATGAGAACTCATCGGGCCAGTTCAATTGAAGAAAGTTCCAGGGAGTTACTTTGAAAGCTAGTGACTAAGCAAACCGAGCAAGCTCTTTGCCAGAGAAAGGTCGCTTTTAGGCGCAGTGAATTGGCTTTCTCTCTTGATCGTAGATATTGGACTATCGGGAGTTTGACACAGCCGGGGCATGACATATGATAGGGACTACCCGCCTGGCCTCTCCGCCCAAGCCATATGATAACACACACCGGTGAGACAAGATAGCAGACGGAAAGTAAGGTTGGCAGTGATTCACGATGCTTAAAACATGCTAGTCGGACTCGGGAAGGAGCACCGGGCCTACCTTTACTCGAGTTCTCCTGAATAATAGCGGGACGCTTCGACGTCTAAGAAGTATAAAAGGCAAGTAAGGACAGCAGTACTGAGCTACGGATATGCTTCTCGAATTCAAAAGCACTTTCTCTATCGCTTCTATGAGCTTCGCTTTAGGGATGGGAGACCTCATAATGGATGTTGAGTATTCCAAGCGGTCCTTTCTTTACCTCTGCTAGGGAATTGATTGTCTTTATTATTCCTATTTCTTCGGGGGATTTCCACTAAGAAAAGTATTCTCCCGGCCCCCCTTATACAATTATTGCCTATCCGCTCTGGTAATCATTCCCAGCTTTCCAAGCCTTTTTGCTTAGGTATCGGACCATCCCCTCTGCCTTTACTTTCTTTTATAGTAAAGAGTCATTGTGCCTTTTCCGTTAGTTTACCTCGTTGCAATCTTTCCAGTAGTTTATGCGTTCGAAGCAGCCCATTAGTCTATTTCGTCTTTCTTTCTAGGATGGGGCTTTCTTCCGGATGGAGCACCATTCGTCTATCGAGTTTATGTGTTTTTCAGTGGTTGATTCAAGACAAACAAAGAAAGTCGTTATTCTAATAGTCATAAAGCTGTCCCTTGTAAGTACGATTAAACGAGCGAGTCCATTGAAAAAGAAATGGAGTGGTTGTTCGCTCCTGAACGAAGCTGCGGCTTTGATAGCATCAATGAGATCCATCAGCCCCTATCCGTGTTTTGAGAAATCCCTCTCTGGTATCATCTACTGGCTTACCCTTACTATGGCTTTTCGAAAGCAACTCCATTTCTCACTCTATAGAAAGAACGAACATCCCATACATACTTGCTTGCCCTAATCGAATGTTCTCCCTTACTCCATCCCCCAAAAGAGCTTATCCTTTTGAATCTAATGCCATCTTTTCCAACTCCCTTTCTTCCCGTCTCAGTCATCTCTCTTACCTTCACATAGAATATCATGTGTTAGAAGGAAATACTTAATTGACAGTTGATCTTGACAGTGGATCTTGCTTCGAGCTCCCGTGAGCTGTAGTATAAAACTAACGGACCACCCCCAAACTCATAGTCTGGAAGCTAACGCACTTGTTCGAAAGAAACGGCTAACTCACTAACGCACTCAGGCGACTACAATACTAATAATCACCTATTCTCTCACTCAGGTCAACTAACAACGGAACAAGTAAACAAGACTCATACAACGGAGGAACAAGTAAACAAGACTCGTGACGCGTTCATTAAGAGTTTACGCACCGCAATGCATTATCAAAGGGGCTAAGCATTCTGTCTTCAATTGACATAGGATTCTCATCGGGACCCCCGGTAATAGAAGTTCGGATTACTTGAGAACGGATAATATCTGGTATACTTTCCTCCCACTGGGGATTCTCTGGAAACTGTTGGAACAAGTAAGAAGCAAGTCAAGAGTGGAGTCATAAGATATTCAGTATTCTCCATTAGCTACGTCACACATTGGTTAAACGACCGGAAATATAGGTTGGATACCATAGGACTTCTGGATTGGATACCATAAATAAGGAAATAGAGGTTACAGCCTTAAACAACGATAAATAAAGCGTCGACTTTCTTTCTTCAGATCCAGCATCCTCTATAGCAACTGATCCTTACTCTGTCTGATCTTGTAGACTTTCAATGGAGTTGACCGCGATAGAGAATAGTCTGGATTATTGACAGGCCAAGTAGTGGGACTAAAGTGGGATTTATTCCGCGCAAAATGGAGAATGTCCTTTTTAAGGCGAGTTCTGTTTCCTTGATTGGCTGGCACTAAGCTACAAACGCAGAAAAGAGCGAAGAAAGTATCGGCTTGCTGTCTTATTTGATTAACTAAAGCTGGTGATCCAATACCACCGAGTTGTTCACTAAAACCTGAACAGAAGACAGACCTAGCTATGCCCAGATCTAATAGACTGGAATGCTGGGGATGAAGATAAGAATCAATATTCTACTAGCTTTGAATTCACTCGTGCCCTTTCTTGCAATTGAGTCAAGTACTTTTGTTTAGCGCGGTCTACTTAAGTGGAGAAATGGAATAGAGATGTTGTGCCACCTATTATGGAATGAAGTAACCAAACCCCACTCCTATTACTTACTCGTTGCGAGTGACTAAGTGAGCGTTAAGAACAAGTCCTAATTTCCAGACGGAAATGCATTATCAGAGCCGTAACGATACCAGAATGGAATGATGGATGGATTTGCCATTTACCTAGCTCCTCATTCCGTTTATTCATACTCTTTCTTATGGCCCAACTCCTGAAATGCGGTAAGTAAGTGAATATGTTTCATCATACTAAGAATAAGAGGCGTCGTCAGTGAGCGAGAAAGAAGGCTCCTTTATTGGAATTCGCAACAAACAGGGGAGGGTCCGCGCGTTGTCAATCAGTATCCGGGTACGAGTTCAGTTTCCGAGGATATTTGACAGACTGGAATCAGGAATGCTCATCTCCTTCCGTTAGCGAGTTCCGACCCGACCCCCTTTCTGTTACCAAGAGAATGGAATGCACCACAGCTTGAAGGTAAAGGATAGAGGCTGTAAAGTCAAGAGCAGAGCAAGAGGGCAAACAAACAAGCATAGGAAGAGAGAGCGAGCACAAAGTGAATCTTTTAGGCGTCAACGTCGTAGAACAGCCAACAAGTTCTTTATTTCAATTGAGCACATAGTTGGTATAGAACGGAGTAAATACACAGCTACCCAATCTCATTTGACTTCCACTGATCTTACAGAGTCTTATCCCTATTCTTCTCTTACTCCCGAAAAACGTAAATGAATCCATCTCTTTGAAATATCTTATCGGACTTGAAACAACTCCACTTTCCATCCTACTTGCTCCTCGCTGGTTCAGCTACCTATGCTCTGTGGTTACCAACTTCAATAGAAAGTTCCCGAACACCCGAGCAACTGCAACAGTCACTCACTTTAGCACAACGTCTTGACCGAACCTATCTCATAGACTTAGAGCCTAACACTTCCCTCTCTCTCATTGATTGAATACCCTTATGTGGAAATGGGATTCTAGCCTAACTATCCTGATCCAGTATCTTCTTGAGCCTGTTTTCACCTGCTTCGGCTGGGCTTCTTCCCGAACTCGACTTAGAGCTAGATAGAGCACCAACACTCGAACTTGATCCTCTTCTTCTATCGGAGATGAAGGAACTACAGCCAACTCCTCTCTCCACGACAAGAAAGATCAAGCCAAGCACCAAACCACCTAACTTTCTTATTTCAAGCCAATAACAAAACCACCTTCACTTTCTTATTGTATCCCAGCCAAGCACCTTTCCTATACAACACTCGAACTAGGCGAACTTAACTCTACTCGGGCGATTGGAACTCTCTGAAAGTCTGACTCTGGGCTGTAAACCAACTAATCAGGAATGGAATCTTTCATCATTGACTCTGATTACCAATATGATTTCTATATAAGACAAAGCTTGTTCTTTTGCTGCCCTCTTTGCGCCTGCATCCTCACATTTAGGACTTAGATCACACCTCGCTTCAAAACCTCATCATCTTGAAACTACTTATCCAGGTGCTCTTACTCTTTGGGTTATAGTTTCAGTGGAATATTCGCCGATATAAGATGCTTTATCTGATTCATGAGCGGGATAAGGATATGACAGAAATTCCTTGTTCAACTGAGAATCATCTATATCGCCACAACTGATAGAATGGAGTAACCTATAAATGCTTCCATGTTGAATGAGGCACCGCCATCCCTACTTTAATAACTCCGCTAGGCAGCTTCACGCTAGACTCCAGTACTTTATTGACTTATTGCCCTAGCTTTAGTCGGAGGAGTGTAGTGGGCCAGAAGAGAAGTAGAATTCCTGTTCTTTAACGTTACTAGAGTATAGTTCCTGTTCTTTAGCGTTACAGAAGTCTAGTTTTGAGTT
This sequence comes from Musa acuminata subsp. malaccensis, assembly GCF_000313855.2. Taxonomy (NCBI): domain Eukaryota; kingdom Viridiplantae; phylum Streptophyta; class Magnoliopsida; order Zingiberales; family Musaceae; genus Musa; species Musa acuminata. Next base: position 144,755 of record NW_008991514.1, read on the forward strand.
TCCATTTACATTTCATAATTCTTTGTTGTGAGATAAGATAGAGATGTAGAATGTTATGTTACCTTGCTTCTTTCTATACGAGGAGAGTCAACAGCAATAAAGGGAAAGTAAACAAGAGAGAGATCAGAGGCTTTCTCAAGAACAAGCACTGCAGAGTTAGAGTAGAGATTCCCTTACAACACACACTCGCACCAACATCCACTACATGCAATGAAACAAGCAAACATGCAAGAAATTGAGTAACGACGCTAAAGTGAGCCCCGTAGGCATGAGATTCGAGCTAGATGAAGCTTCTTAAAGCGAATAAAGTAGAACTCGCCATTAGACAAGTAACTACAGGAAATCCGCTGCCATAGGTGGTGTTGGTGTTGTAGAAAGTCAGTTAGCTGCAATCTGTTCTTTAAGTAGAGTTTATTGTGTTGACGACGAGCAGGAGGGATAGTTCAAATGCATTCTCTAAGGGCAGTAAGGGTAGCAAGGGAAGCTGCAAGCGCTAAGTCAATGAGTTTCATCACGAGATCCGTCTTAGTTGGTTCAACTTCAAGTTAACGTTCACTTATTGCTTGTTCAGTTGCAAGAGCTGGATCAGAGGCCGCAAACAGTTATGAAAGTGTAGTTCCTGGAATCAAAAGAAAGGGAGACAATGAAACGGAGTAGCAACGATACCTTTCTTTATTAAAGGGTGCGCGAAAGCGAGTTGGGGCAAGATCAAGTAAGTCAGCAAACAATAAGGGAGTAGTAGACTCGGCCGGGTCAGTGAAATTGATCTGCAGCAAGTGGGTCATCTTCAAGGGGAGAGTTAGGGTTACTCAATAGCATAGTAGGTTCACTTAGATATGATTTCTAGGAGACAAGTTTTCATATGATTTATAGGTAAAGAGTTTTCATATGATTTATAGGAGACGAGTTGTATTCTGCTACGTCGCGAAGGTTAGTTTACCACCCGGATACATAACTAGCTGGATTGCTTCCTTCAACTTATTCCTCCGTTGCTTGTTCTGATACGAAAACAGGAACTGCTGAAGGATCCTTCTAATATTAACGCTTCTTGATACTTTGAACACTGGAGAACAGTTTTGATATGCCGAGCTAATATCTCTTTGAGCACTACTCTACTAGGCGAGATCCCATTTCTCTACAGAACCGACCTACCCAGAGCTTCCAGATATGATTACACAAGAACGGATAAAACAGCACTTGCGCACTTATGAATTCTGCCGAAAACCTTAATGGAATCTATCCACTTATATAAATGCAGGTCAACAACTCCCTTTAGCACTGAAGAAGGAATTGAGGCAAACGGTTAACTTACTAGTTTTCTGGTTTGTGGAATCTTTCTCGCATATAACAGAATGGAGTAAACAACCATCATTGCTTCGCTTAGTCGCGGAATAGTTTCTACTGGCCAGACGCGCGCAGCTGGATGCTTCTCTTCTGCTAAGGCGGTGTTTCACCTTTCAATTCCTTTCCTCTTTGAGCTTTAAACCCTTTCCATTCCTTTTTCACCCCTGAAACAATAAGCTAGCTTTCAATCCTTTCCTTTCACACCCCTGCCCTGAAAACAATAAGCTCACTTGATACCCTCACACTCCTTTACTTGACTTCAAAGACAGACTTATACTTACAACTTCATAAGCAAAGCCATAATAAGCGCAATCACTGGTCTCGCCAACAAGGATTCCAGTCTAACAGAGCTACATCGGGAAGCCCATAATCAAAGTCAAGGCAATATCCGTTTACCTCATAAGCAGTTGGCTTGGACAATCAGTGGACTTCATAAGCCCAACATCAAAGAACGAAATCTCACTCACTGACTGACGTGTTTAAGTTCCAGAGGTGTTATCGACCAGAGGTGTGTCTTAATAAGTGAAGTTCCCCAACCCCAACAAAGAGCTTGATAAGGCCCTAATCGTTCAGCTCGTACTTATCGCTTACTTGACCCGTTGCTTATTGACTTCCTACTTATTACTTAAAGAATGGACCATACTCCTCTCTACCCTTTTGTTCCGTAGTGCGTTAGCCGTTGCGCCTTTGCTTAGTGGGTGCGTGAGCTTACTCTTGGTCTTGTTCGTTTCGCATACTTGTTCCTTTGTAGATCAGATCTCGGATCTTGCCTGGAGTGCTAGTGGAAAGTCAGATATCCGCATCTAGGGCAACTCGGTAGTGAAAGTCATAATGAAACTCTCAAGTAGGCAAGTAGGAGTTACTGAATTGAACTCAGTTAGTTAGCTCCACTCTTATTCTTATACCAGATAGTTAGTTAGCTCCACTCCAAGCCTTTACCTACTTATCTTTCCAAGTCATCCATGTGGCTAAGCGAACTATGGTTACCTACACGGGCCCCACACTACATCCTAGGGTCTAGAGGTCTGTCAAACCCCGATCCGGCTGCTCTGGTCGAGCCAATCGAGATAATCAAATCACTTCCTAGACTTTTCTCTGTTTAGTCCTACCGAACCAAAGGCTTAGCCTTGCATTTCCCTCTTCTCTCAATACTCTATTCAGAAAAAAGGGCTTTCAGCACCCGAACACAGTTTAAGCTCCTGTTTTCGTTCCTTTCCCTATTAAGTAAGTCAGGATTTCTAAAGGACCAACAGGAACTTCCAAGATTATGGAAGCTGTCATGAGTGGTTATGCTTTGATCTCTCATCCCGTTCATAGAGGAATCCTTCCCCGACATAGTAACCTCCCTTGAGAAGCAGGATTCCCACTTACATAGTTTCAGGCTCTAAAATAGGGTACTGCCCGGTTCTCTTCTACCCTACACACACCGCCAATCTATGCTGATCGATAGCCCGACCGACGCATGGTGTGCTTGCTTCTTCCTGGAGCTAATGACTGGTACAACCACATCAATAGGAAAGGTTATTGTCATGACAGACAAAACAAAGGATCGGTTACGCGAAGTGCCACTTTGTGGTCACGGCTAATCTTAACCAAAGAAAGTCTGATCTCAGTCAGCAAACAAACGATGAACGGTTGCATTTGACTTTTCCCTTCTCTCCGTTTGATTCATGGTTCAAAACTCAGAGCTTTCCGCTAGCCCCCTGATTCTTCAAAAAAGGATTCCTAAAAGAGATATCAATGGAAAGAACAACCATGACTGATCTAGTCTCCGCCACTTTCCTGTTTATGGTAACTAGAGCTTGAGCATCGCTTGAAAAGCTGGTACTTTGCTATATAGGTAGGAAAGACGACCTGACCTTCCAGATCGACCCGGACTTAATTAAGGTATGTTAGTGGAGCAGTGTTTTGGGGAGCCCCGACCTTTTATATCATACAATTATGGTGCTTAACCAAGGCCACCTCCAGGCTATCTGTTCCAAAGGATTCCTAGAGACGGGCACCAGTATTCGGACTATTAGAGCTAGATTCGTTCCACTCATGAATTTAGTAGTATAAAGCCCTTGCCTTCCACCCACCAAGTAAGGCCGTAGCTCGAGGAATATGCTCCATCGATTGAACTCCATTGTCTGCGCTTCCGGTTTAGCTGGACTTTAGATCATCTTTTGTGACCTCTACTTATCTTATGCTGCACGTAAGGTATAATGATTGCAAGGATTCTTATACCACCTGGCCACTCCTATAACGCGTCGTGAGATACTTTTGCAAGTCAGATCTACACACAATAGCATAGGACCCCGACTTTTGAGCTTAGCTGTATCCTCATACGATTGGCCCTACTCCACTAGCAAAAGAATACAGAATTGCTGGTCCACTTTATTGACCGGGAGTGCACCGAAGATTATCTAAACCCGCCTTATGCAATACAGCTGTTTCCTGCCGACGGTGTCCACCTTATTAATAACCTTATATGGAACTTATTAAGACCCGGATAGTGAGTTACAGAACCAAGCCTAGGAATCCAAGCCCGATACTGGTGAGGAGCATCCTTCACCTGGGTAGCTAAGGTCTCAAACGACTCCTACTTATTCTTCAACACTGCCCACTATTCCCTTACTCGCCTACCGATTCCCTGTCATTAGCTTGGTACTTCAGACTGAAAGCAAGGGTAGCTAGACTCTGATGCGGTGCCCTGTTTGGTTCAACTCTTTCCCGTGGTGGGCGAAGTCTTGTTAGCGCTAGTATAAGAATGCAAGTAATAAGTTTCAGAGTTAGAGCAAAGACAGGAAGAAAGGAACTCAGATCACTGCCACATCAGAATGCAACTGGTCGATGTAAGGCTATAGCTAACCAATTGGAGTTTCAGAGAAGAGGATTGGAAAGTGTAGTTTGGAACTGAAAGTGGAGAGTGAGGTTCGAGCTCAGGGTATCCTTCTTTAGAGTCAGGGCGGTAGCGAGTTCCCGTTACGCGTCAGTTTCCTTAACAGGGTTCGCTCCCCCAGCTCAAGTATATTCTTCAATTCCCTTATCTTAGCCTGCCCTGCCAAACTTTTCTTCTTTAAATAATGGAATGGAACCTTGTTTTGCTACTTCTAGGCCTTACGCTCTTAACCAATAATTCCTATAGCCCTTTGTTATAGGCATCAAATGCATTATAAACTCTATTAGGTGTAATAAATGATCTATTTGTCAGAAAACCCCAACGGTTATGTTAGAGTTACATTTCTACGAATCTATTTATTAGGAAAGACAGAATTCAATCAATCGGCCTGGGAATCAAAGTGGAAATAAGGGATAAGTGTTTCAGTTACGGGAATGGAACCACTACCGACAATACTCGTGCTCATAGCTCGGGAGGCCCACTACTATTTCTTGGACGAAAACTGCTGATTCGGATCTTTGAACAAGAAACTAGGGTACTACCTCCACCTAATCAGAATGAAATGCAGAAGTCAGAACCCCACTACTACCAAAAAGAGTTGAACAAGCAACAGGGCTTGAGGGCAATAAAGGGGGAATTCCAATAACAACTAGGGAATCCACTAGTTAGTAACGGACTGAAAACGACTACCATTACTATTAGGCTCGGTACAAGAGTAGGGAACCCAACCTAACCAAAGGAAAGGAAATAAAGGAGGGCCTAGTCAGAATAGACCTCGGGCGTATGAGACCTTAACTAGCAACCGGGAAATCAACTATTCACTGTGGAGCTCGCCTAGGGACTTGGAATTACCCCACTGAGAACAAGACCTTAGTTAATGACTTTGATTCTGACTTATTAATTTCAATATTCCCTTCCTCACTTTCATTCTATATCTAGCGATCCACTTATTCGTTTTCAAACTACCTCCTCTTGCTTTCATTCCCGCTTGTCAACTGCCTTACATCCTTGCTTTACTACACCTAAAGCTGCCTTTACTGCTTTTCATTCCGGAATGTCAGTATTCCTTTATTGATAAGTAGAATGGGTTTTCTCATATTAGAAATTTCATCAAATACTGGGGTGTGTTGTGCCATACGCGGGTTTCAATCAATGTATCAATCAATAGGCAAGCAAGGGGTTTGTTGACGAGCAAGTAAGGTTTCTCATAATAATAATGGTTGTGTTGTCGATTAAAGAGAGGGACCGGGCCTAAGATCAGAGGTTGGTTAGTTGAAAGCCGGTGTGAAAGCCTAACCCTAAAACAATGGAGTTAAAGCCAATATAACTTGTTTCACTCACTTATTAGAGAAGAGAACGGAATACCAACAAAAGAGATATAAAGGTGCCTATAAGATATTCGAATTAGATCAAAGGAATGGTTAGGCTAACAGTCAGATACATAGGAGCAGGTTCCACGATTGAAGAAGAAAAGTCAGTAAAGGACAGGACCATAAGCAATAAGGGGAGCGAGTGACCCCTGCCTTACTTTCAAACTGAGACTGGTGCCACCAAGACAGGAACCTGGGCATACAGGAATGGAAACAGCTACGATAACAAGGGCTGAAACAAGTGATTCTATTACTTTAACTAGGAACACTCCTGGGAAACAAACAAATAAGTAACCATAGACTTAACCAGCACAAGAACTCCACTTTCATAACAATCCTACTAGGAACAACTCAGTACTTATGGACCACCGGGTCTTAAAGCTTAGGGGCATAAATAGCATTTTGTAATCAACAGGGCCTCTATCTTTTTGCTTTGAGAGCTAGTTTAGTCTAGGCTAGGTTCGTAGCGAGTGAGTGTTCTCCTATAAGAATAGAATCCATCTTATATCAATTCAGGTCTACTCGTCACTCCCTCCCTTAGCAGAGTCAAACTCCCACTTTCCACTCTTATTTAGCTGTATAGGGCAGTAAACTAATCATTCAATCTATCTTGCACAACTATACGAATAGCGTAGCCGGACTGGACTGCTTCCTTTACTCCAATAACAGCTGACTCAACCCTTTACTTGCTTTTTCCTCCTCCTTAAGTCCCATCCCAACTCAATAATGCGGTAAGCAAAGCAGTCTAATCATATAAAGAAGCGGAGATACAGCAGTCTCAGTATAAAGGTTAAGGCTCATGTGAATGAGTTTCTTTCTACATTAACGAGATACTAAAGACTTTCTACTTCACTTCTCCTCCATTAACCACAAAGCAAAGTCGGGGTTAGGGAGAGTGTCGTTTTCAGTAAAGTAATACGGATTATGCACCCTATACAATGGAAATAAGTCAGAATACTCGAAACTAACTCAATAATTAAAGGAAGTAGTTCAAGCTTCCAGTAAATAAGTCTCATTTCTTCTGGTTGGCTTCTGGAACTCTATCACTTATTGCCCGGCGCACAAAGGCAAACCTTCTTATTGAACTCGGACACTTATTCCCATAAGCAATAGCTATACAAGAATGAAGCTCTAAGATAGGAAGAAGTCTCTTTACTTGGTTTCTATACCATAGCTCGCTAACGGAGCCCTTAGCTTGTATACTATAGGATTGTTAATCTCATGTATCCCATCCTCTGCTACTACATATCATGTAGCCTATCCCCTGCTACTACATCTCTTGCATCCGCATCTTCACTGAACCGACCCAAACTGGACTCTGAAACTAGGGAAGGTAAAGCACGACAAGGTCAAGCCGATAACCTCTAGCAACAAAGGTAAAGAACTCAACTTAGCGCTTCAACTCTGTTGATTACCTGTATCCATAAGATCTCGGTGTAGCTCTAGAGTTAACCCTTTCGAACAGCTTCCACAGGTGAGATTCCCGCTTCTCCATTTACACCCCTCGCATTAGTACTGACTGAGTCTTGTTGCGCCGAGGAAAACAGATGAACTATACTCCTTTCTTTTCTTGACTATTGATTTTCATTGGACTATCCGTTTCTGGTTCATATAGGTTAAACAAGGATAAAGGTGGGTTCCCCTAGTAGTGGTCATCAATTTCTTGTCCAAGCAATAGTGGACTTTATATACGCGTCAACATCTTGTCCCGAATAAGAGTAGAGTAGTCAGGATCAGAAGCTTAAGCAGGAGAATCATCCGTTGGAGTTGAATCCCAACAAGCGTATACTAGACAAGTAGAGTGAGTCTGGTTAGCCCGGTATTAATAACAAGTCTATATGAAATCATCTGTGTTGTCGACCTCTTTGACCTCATTGTATACCTCTTGTACTATACCTATGGCTCTAGTACGGTTGCTTGGCCCGTTGCTTGGTCGCAACATTAGTAGTTGTTTGTCCCGTTGCTTGGCCCTACCGATGTAATACTATATTCTATTATGTTATTAACTTAGGGTCACAGAACTACAGGGTCACTGAACTACCTTAAGCCCCGAAGTCACTTCTCCTCTCTTCCCTCTCGACAGGGAACAACGCTAGAGTCATTCTCATTCTCTCTTACCTGTAAACAAGAAGTGAAAGCCCTAGGGAAAAGCGTAGCTCCGCGTAACGAAGCGCTTCTTCTTCCTTCGGTTAGTACAGCCTATGTTCGGGTAGACTTTCTCTATGTTTTTCCAAAAGGGGTCTGGTCTGGGAGTTCCATAAAATAAGGAATCCTTCAATCAAGCTGGAACTCTAAATAAAGTCATTCACCTGGCGTATTGAATGCTTACTTCACTCCCTTTAGACTAGGTAAAAGACTGACTATGGATGTACTCATTAGACTAGGTAAAAGACTGACTATGGATGTACTCAGTGGAGGCAGTTCAAGCTTACGGCCCTATCTTTACGTGCTTTGTTACGTAATCTTCGATAGAATCCAATGTGGTGGTCATTGGGTACTAAACACCAGTGAAGCTAGTCCAAAATGATGGAAGGAGTCAATTCCTTCTATGATCCACTATCGATGGCACAAGATGTAAAGAAGGGTATGCGCTTTCGGGTTGGAAAGGGCGAGTACACGGGATTCAGCTGACTTGACTTTAATAGTATCATCAAGTCCTTGGGGCAGTCACAGAGTGGTTTTACCTGGTTCAAGTTATGGTTCCCACGTTCCCCAATGGCAGATCCTTCCGTTTGTTGCCTTACCTTCTTCCTTGGTTATTCACCCGATGTTTTCAATTCGTTGAAGCATACCCTGGTTTGTGAACCTCCTCGACGGAATGGTTGCCGGTTCGGTGAAGGCCTTACTGGATCACTCCATGTTTCGGAGCGTGGGTTAAGGGCAGCCAGCCAAGAATAGCTAGGGCGTCTGCGGTTTTTCTCGATCAACGTGTACCGAACCTAAACATAGAATTTGGTTTGACTGATGAAGCGCCCTTTCTTTTCCTTACGCATCTGCTTGAGCGAGCATTCTGCCTAGGCACTTTCTTTGGATAGCTAAATAGACGAGGAAAGGCTGGTTTAGTAGGCCGGGCCGGGGATTCCGCAAGTCTTCTTTGATCCTGTCTGTCGAAGGCTGCCTGAAAGGATTCATCCCGCAAGGTAAGGTCTCGTTCCTGCGGGTAGTAAACCGGTTATAAGATTCTTTCTATCCAGTAAGTCATTTCTATCCTGTGTAAGTAGAAGATTCTTTCTATCCAGTAAGGATCTTCCTTGCCTTTCCTTCCTTGGGGGAGATTATGGAAAGCAGACATCTGTCTATTCAAATAGATCCATTTACCTTGACTAAATGACTAAATACCGTGAGGACAAAGACTCGCATTAGGACTTTTGCTTGAATGAGGAGATGTTCTCTGCGGGGCTGTTACACTGGTTCCCTACGGGGGCTGCTTCAACGGTCCAAATTATAAGCGGGCTAATCCTCTTCTCTTCCTACTCTAAGTCGTCTTAACTCTCCTTTGTTGGTGATTCTTCCTTACTTGAATCTTAACTCTCCTTTGTTGGTTCTGATCCAAAGATAGGATTGGGTAGTTGGTTTAGGGTAGGGAATTGCTAAAATAAGGGATTCTGAGCAACAACGTTTAGACTTATTTAGTTATGTATGTCATCAGTAGCAAAAAGGTGGAAGGCACTTGGCATAGCTTCGAGTAGCTTCCAAAAAGGATGGGACTAATGACACTCCATGACCGGCGCACTGTCTGAGGCCTCCCTTGGCTAGGAGGGGCTCCTTTCCCGAGTCAATTGATGGTTTTGCTTTTCCGATGGCTTTCCTACTTGCTACCGTTGTAGTTCTCTTTCTTCCATTACCGACGCTGTCGCTTCCTTTCCCCCAGCTATGGCACTGCTCTTTCGATTATTTATTCTATGTGGTAGCCATTAGTGCCGATTCTCTAAGTCATAGTATTTATCTATCTACGAATAGGCTCATTCCCTTATTTATGTACAACTTCCCAATGGATCAGTCTGTTCAGCCGAAGTCAAAGCCCCTATTTGACGTTTACGTTCATGCGAGCTGAGCTCTCTTATCACTAGTTCCTGAGAGGCGCCAATTTCCTACTTTACTCCTCTAAAGCATAAGAATGACTTGACTCCTTATTAGTACTCCAGTGTTGTTAATAATTAGTTGATTACTCCAGTGTTGTTAATAATTGAAAGATGATTGGATTTATTGGGAACGCTATTCCATTGCTGTCTCGGAGAAGGAAACCCGCACCACCGAATGATTCTCTGTCCTGATCGTGGGGTAGAATATCAGCTAACTATTCGACCTTTTGTGCGGGCTATTTAGAAAGTCTAGCACACACCGTTCACATTTCATATACAGGCGAACTCTACTCAACTTCAGTACAGAAGCATGGTTCCAGCTTCGTTAGCGCAACATGGAACTCTCAACTCTCCACAACGCCCTCACTCGACTCTCATGCGGATTCTCTCGTAGAAGTAATGACTCATAGAAATCGAAAACCTCATCTCAACACTTTGGAAAAGCAAATCCATATAGAAATCCATATAGATATATGTTCTTTTTGACAATACAAGATCTCCCCGCATTAGAAAGTGCTTCCGCTGTCCTACCTTCCTTAGGTAAGGCATCAACCCGAGAGAAAGTGCTTCCGCTGTCCTACCTTCCTTAGGTAAGGCATCAACCATAGCATAGCATTGCATTATTGAAAGCCTTTGATCCATTATGGTTTAGGACCTGTGGCTCCATCTTAGGGAGTTTGGTTCCTTAATGAGAACTATATTAATTATCATTAACTATTCCATTGGTATTGTTCGGTAACCCGGAATTCTAACTCACTATTCCATTGGCGTTGTTCGGTAAACCTTAATTATCACTAACTATTCTATTGGCATTGTTCGATAAATAAGAATTCATTGCAATAGGTGGGTCCAAAGTCAAAGGGGCCAAGCTACTGACCTGACACTGTAAACAAAGAATCCAATTGAGGCCTTGGTCTTACAAAGCTAATTAACGCACTTTTACTGTATACCCCACATCTGAGTATTTGTACTGAACTTCCCCTCACTAACAAACCATCAAGGGAACAAGCTTTGGATAGGAACCATCAAGGTCAAGAAATAGAACTCTATGACAAGGAGCGTAAGGCAGGACTTCAGCAACATATAGGGAAGCCTCGAGACAGCCCCAATCTGGAATAATAGAAAGTTGCACCCGACACGTAATCTAATGTTTTCTTTCTTTCCCGCGGAGTTGGCATTCGATTCGGCTTCTTTTCCCACTGGAACAAAAGGAGACTTCACTTCCGCTTCATAAGTAAGAGCAAAAGGACCCCTACCCTAATGCTATTCTACGGCATTTAGCCTATCGTCTTTATGTTCCTAATACAGATTTGATTACTTCTTATACTATTCTTTAAGTAATAATACTTCTTATACTATTCTTTAAGTAATAATTAGCTTTATGCCATACTTTGAGTTGTCAGTGTCAAAGTCTCCAGAAGCCTTATCTCCTCTTTGGAATGCCCAGACTCCGTTTTCTCTGTGTTTGTTGGCTACGAAGCTAGTGTTTCTGCATTCTTTCTTAAAGGGAGCCCATGGGTTGGTGAGATATGAAGAGTACTAGGCGAGATGGAGGTCAATTATGTATGGAATTTCAGAGCAACCAAGCACCTTTCCTAGACGACATTCCCATGAGATGGGCGAGTGAAGTAAACTCTAGAATCCGCATAATCAAGATATGGGGCAAGTCCTGTGTTCGGGAGCTACCGCCTCTAATACTAAAACAAAGGAATATAGGGCACCCCCCCCGACAACTTAGACTTTCCTTACTGCTTCCCCAAGGATGAATTCCTTATACCGCTTCAAAGGATGAAATCACTGTTAACAAGAATAACTCTAGGGCTCTTAGGGCTTTAACCACTAGTCCGGTTTCCTTTATTACGGGTCTCTGCCACTGCGAAGAAAGACTAGCAAACTCCAACTTATGCTTCTAAGACTTTCATTAATGCCAACGAGCCTTGCTATACTTTCTGGAATTCTTTAATTCGACTCTGACTGTTAGGTCTACTATCCTCGCTTCCATTCTCTTATTGGTACTTGCCCCATCTATTCTTTGTTTGTTCCTAATACTGCTCCCTTGCATGCTGTATTACTTGGTTCAAACCAACTCCCGCTGCTTTGATTCTGAAAGTTGCCTTGAAGTTACTTGCCTCTTTGACTCATTGTTTGAAATCTGCTTTTGCTTCTTTTTATAGTCTTACCTTCCTGCCTACAGGTCTAACTACTCTGGGCTCGCATCACACACATGAGAATGAGAGGTCTCTTAAAGAAATCATAGGGTTCCTTAGCGAATCCCTTGCTTCATATGGGTTCCTTTTATCATCTATAAAGAAATTCCATGACCGTAGCCCGGGTGAAAGCACGGTGAAAGCACTCGAGAAGGGCCAAGGGCCAAGCAGACAAGTACTAAGATCAGAATCAAACGAGCTCTAAAGTCCACTCTTCTTCTACTGGAACCAAAGCAGTCCTGTCCTTAACCCACTCCAGATCCTAATACGACTCCTGATCAAGGTACTGATCTAGTTCATGCTCCTTGCCCAGTTGTTTGTCCCGTTGCTTGGCCCACTTTCAACCTTTCACTCTTTACATAGGTAGCCTTTTTCCATTCTTTTTGCAGGGGTGAGCCAGATGCCGAGTCTACCTCTATCTGCCAAGTCCCTCTTTGATAGTAGGATCTATCAATGTCAGCGTTAGTGGCTTTTGACTTCGATTTGAATTACTCCGAATCTCATTAGTAAGATTATGCCTATTCTCTCCTCACTCAAAGAAGAACAACCCTATTAGAACTCCCTGCTTCCCGATACGACACTAGCTCTATTCAAACTTATAACTATTATTCTCTCTCTCCAGTTCCGCCAGACTGAAAGCTTCCCTCTCTGTTTGGCATTAATATCAGATTTCAAGCAAGGGGCGCAGTAGAACGAAAGTGGGTAGTTGAGGAAAAAGATACAGGGAAGTTCGCCTTAAAGCAAGGACAGAGGTAGTGAGGTGTATGAAAAGCAAGGGCGGAAAGGGAAGTTTAGGTCGGCTGTTCACCGATGTTAGTTGCAGTTATGAGCAAGTCCGTATTTGTTAGTGAGGTAGTTTACTAGAATGTGTTCTATACCCCCCCATGTGCAAGAGAGCACTCAATTCTTCACTGAAAAGATGGTTTACCGGCCAAAAGGAAGGAATCGAATCCGATATAGAGTTTGAAAGGAAAGTGATGAGTTAGGGAGTTGACCTATAAAGATTAAAGAAATGGTTTATTTACTGGGTATATTAGCCGGAGGTAAGAATAGGGGTCGGGGTGTAATGTAATAGATGTGGGTGCCGCGTGGGGGTGCCTATTGCCTATCAAACTAATAGAGCCGAATTTGATTCCACATAAAATGAGTTTCCCCTTGCTTTGATACAGAAGCTGGAGAACTGGAAACAGACAAGCGTATACTAGTCCTTTACGCACTGTCAAGAAAGACTGTTGGGGCGGGGGAAGTCCAAGAGAATTAATATGTTTTAACGAGTTATGAGCAAGTCAAGTATACATCACACTTTTTCCCATACCACCCGGCAGGCAGCCCTAAGAACAACTAGTAGACGTCCTTTAAGTCGCGGTAAGCCCATCTCTTATTAAACACCCTCTCCTTGGCATAAGAGTTCTTTCATTCCCCTCCTTGGCATAAGAGTTCTTTCATTCCTTTATCACTGTGTATTCTCCTTTGCACTACTTATTCTATAGATCTTATCAAGCAAGAGCAGGACTTGAGTTTCTTCCTTCCTATTATTGACCTAAAAGGCAAACAAAGCCCATCCAAGGCAAATGACTCAATAGCTCAAAGGCGGGCCCATAAAAGAGAGAGAATGCAAATAGCCGGTAAGGAAACTTGCTTAGCTCACTTGGCCTGGCCCCTTATGAGACAGTGCTCCAAATCCCTAGTGGTCTTGTCTCTCCAAAGCTCTCTCCCTTGCTTTCAATATTCAACCCTACTAAAGCGGAGAAAGCTAGGACGAAAGGGCAAGCATCAGACATAGGGACTATACGGGATCTATGTTATAGGCGGGCTAAGAGATTCTACAAACTTGTCAAGAAAGGGCCTTCGTAGACTAAGAAAGTTGGTAATGGGGATAGACCTGATGAAGCCTTCGCTTTTATGGAAGACGTGATAGTACTGTAGTAATGCGCGGAAGAAAAGAAGTCCGCTTTTGGCGGGAGAGAGAGGGAAAGATAAGTAAGACGATCGGAAACATCCGACTTGAAACCTAGGACGGAAGACAAGCCGATGCAACTGAGTCGTACGAGAGAGTTTCTTCCTTACCCAGTGGGGACTGCAGGAAGATGGATTTTCAGCTAATGTGTGTGCTCCTACCTATCGTGCTGGAACTTCAAAAAACACTTAACGAGCCTTAACACGAGTTTCCGTTTCAAGATCAGTTGCCGAAGCCGAATCTTACTCCGTTTGTTTGGGATAAGAAGCCTTGTTCTTTAGCTAACGGAGCTCTAGTTGAAATATCCGATTTTTCCATAAGATGAGTTGTGGAAGAGAGCAGCCCTACCGCCATGGTTATTACGAGTTATGAGCAAGTCAACGGAAACAAGCAATACAGAACAAACCTAAGTACTATAAGAATTGAGGTAAGAGCCAGCGCACCTAGGATAAGGGTAATGGAGGCAACTCATAGGTATGATCCAGCACATATAGGATATATAGTGACTTCTGATAGTCTTGCTTGTCAGTGTTAGCTTTCCCCCATTCTATCACTACAGTATTGGATCCTTGCTTATTAGTGAAAGAACCAATCGACTCTTCTAATATGTTAACTCGATCCTAGGAATTGACTAAGGAGTACCTAACTCGCTACCGTTTAGCTCAGACTCCTCCGCGCCAGTGTTTAACTCGCTACCGTTTTAGCTCAGGCTCCCGAAAGCATCTACGAAGACAGTTTAAAGCTCCTCCGCGACACATTAGCAGTGTCTTGGCGGCTATAGCTCCTGCCGTACAACGTCTTGCGCCGTTGCTTGGCCGTTATATCTATTACTATTGCTACCGCACAACGTCTTGCGCCGTTGCTTGGTCGGCACGTTAGTAGTGCCTTGGTCAGTAGTAGTTGCTTGGTGAACCAAACTACCGCTAACAAGGCTCTCACTGCTGTATCGCACGCCCCTATCTCTATACCCTCTGCTTTTATGAGTCTTCCCTTGCTTTTTATTAGTCTACTGTTACTAGCTCTAAAACAGCTATTCCTTGCCTTTAGTCTGCCTCTCTTGTCTTTGATTCTATCTTTGACTTTTCTTAGTAAATGCAGTATTAAGTGTTCCTATATTCATTATTCTTTTCACTTAGATTAATAATGTGTTTCAACATTCTCTTATAATAATCCAATAATGACATTCACTTAACTATACCTTGAATCTTGGCATCCCGACCCCTCGACCAGTTGCGTATCTCTCAGAACATGGGATGATACTGCTCTGAATGAGAGATACTACCCGATGAACCCGATCTTCTAACTACTTACTTAGAGGCTGACTATCCGTGTTTTCATGCAGTAACTCCGGATTCAGATCTGTGTTTCCAAACTTCAACCTGTGCAGTTAACCTTTGAGCCTGCCATGCCTTACTTTTACAACCAATTATGAGTTGGATGGAGTATACCTCCCCTCTTCAGCTACTACCAGTCAGAATCAAATCATTGCTAATAAGACTGGAGTGACTTTTTCTCATACTTTAGCTCGAAACTAGGGAGTCAAACAATGAATCTAAGAAAGCCCACCCGAAAGAAAGAATGCAAATAATAAGCCTTCATATTAGCTAGGCCCCGATACTTGATGTTTTCATTCTCTAAGTAAGTATTGATCCTTTTCCCGATGAGGAGTCCCAAACGACTCTATAGGCGTCCACTCTAGCTCGAAACTAAGTGGAGTACCAGCTTAAGGCTTAGAAGACTAAGTGCTATTCCGATACTTAGCGGGTCTACTCTGCTATCACTTCCGTTAATTCTATCCTACCCTAGCGGGGTCCCCTAAAGAAGCGAGGTGTGATCCCTAGATTCGGTCCCCCCAGGAAGGAGTTCAGACTCAAAAGCAAGGCAATAAGGATGAAGACACTAAGTAAGGCGGGGAAAGCGCCTAAGGAGGGAGAGGTCAAACACTCAAAAAAGAGCGTAGGAATGAGGGACAGTAGTGAAAGAACTTAAGTAGGGCAGGGCAGACTTTCAACAAGGTGGGCAGGCCTATTGTTAGTAGTCTCCTTCCCTTCTCCCCTCTGTAAGTCTTAGAAGAGGCAGAAGCTGCTTCAGTCCCGGTAGCTCGATTTCTAGTTTCGAGTGCGATTCCTACTAGTGCTTGCTCGATTCTTGTGACCAGTCACTTAAGTCTGGTATTGCTATAGAATGTACTTAGAGACAGGGCTGTAAGGCTTAGGGAGAGTAATTGCAGGCTTAAGGGTTAACTACGGAATGATGCTAACTAGTAGAAGTATTCTAGTTACGTGTGACCGTTTGAACTACCTATCTAATAAATGAAAACGAACAAGCAAGAATATCAGTAAACAGTATACCGAAAGTAGGACTAAAACATAGGCATTGCAGGGACAACTATAGGCATTGCAGGGACAACTACAAGAGTGAAATAGTAGATTAGGCCTCCGTATCATCAAACTCAGATATAAGGCGTGGTCTTCCGCTGGGTTCCATTTCTGAATTGCTTTATCTCATTCTATAGCTAAGGATCTATAACCTTGCTTTGTAGCTTCCAACCACCTCTCTTAGCTTTTCTTCTTTAGCTGCGTCCTGTGTTCGGCAGCGAAAGCTTCAAGTGTGTTGGAATAACTTGAGGAAAAGCCGATCTGTGATAAAAGAAAGAGAATGGCTAGATAAGGAAAGAAATAGAGCTAAGCCAATGAGCTAACCGAGTGGAGTAAACTATACTGGCTTACTACGGGCTACGGATACTCAGTACTCCTACCCGGCTATAAGACATAGAGATATTTGACTTTTCCTTTTCCAATAAAGCATACTTGGGTAAAGCTGTGTCCTTTCTTCGGCCTCAGTCATAAGTGTTCTACAATTGACATTTTTGGATTGTTCATCCTTATGATAGAATCAGATAATGCGCGTGCAGATTAGGCGTCGGAACTGTTATCAACTAAAATGAGACTCTCCAGCATTTGTTTAGGCCTCGTATTCTTTATATTCTGGATCTTTATACCTTCGTACTAGAAATCTTTGGTATTGAGCCCGACTCGTTGGATGTAAACGTCTATTTTGAGGAATATGCCCAAGCCCCATAAAGAAAAGAGTTATTTCTCTAATCAAACAGGACGGACTTTCAAGCTAAAGCAGCTGATCTACGACCACGCTTACTCCTAGTATATTCCAGTCCTCCGTTTTTCTTATTGACCCTATTTATATACAAGTTAACTGCCAAATGGGGTGCTAAGGCTATTTCTATTGCTTTCCATTCTTTATTCAAAAACAAAAGAACTCTTTCACCGTACTGGTTCTTCTTCGACACTAGGAATTTTCATAGATAGGGATGGACTCAATCCTGGGAACATCAAGGAACATCAAACGCAAAGAAAACTGGGGTTTTCATTAAGAACTTGATCATCATCTAGGGTTAATCAATTGCCTTAGACAAGTTAGACCCTGAGATTGGATCGTTCCCTAAATGCAGTAGCTCAGGTTTTCCGGTGCGAGTGGAAACTCTCGAGAAATCTAGTATGACAGGTTTAGCATTTTGTGCTTTCAAGTGGAGTTCTTTGAACCGAGTCCACAACGTTGGTTTCAATCGAATCTTTGATCTATATTCATGTGCAAAACGAAGCAAAGAAAGGGGTCTATAAGCCGATGAGTTTACCTCAATGGACCTAGCCCGAGAACAAGCTTAGTAGCTATCCTTTGCCTTTCCTTTCCACTTGCCTGATGATGTCTTTCCCAACTTCATTCAAAAGAGAAGTATGCTTATGCGGAAAGAGCGACTGCTTTCATGTATAAATAGGGAGTGTTAGGGCTACGGGGGGTCTAATCTATACTGAGGCTAAACCCGAAGACCGAAATGCTACAAAGAAAGAAGAAAAGTCAAGCTATACAGTCCTGGCGGCAGTCCTTCTTTTTCACTCGAGCTAGTGATTACTTCTTCTGGTTAAGAGCAATGAGTGAATGGAGGGTAAAGTGAATCAATAAAGGTTTTCGTTTCTACAAGACCGCATATCGCTTACCCGTCTTTGCCTATAGCGTACAAAGAACTAACCTTACTTATAGGGGAGCTTACTAGACTAACACTCACTCCACTTTACAAAGAAGAAAGGAAAGGTTTGGAATGCACGGCCAAGCCACCACTCAAAACTCGAACTGGCCAACTTATATACTCCACCATTCATAAGCGGACTATCAAACAGCTTCCTCAGGGGCATCAGAAGAAACAGAAGAGTCATGTATTTAATGAAAACTCCTTTCAAGCACTCTGGACTCCTGTACTAATATATGCTAGTCTGTCTGCGAGTAGTGAGTCGTTTCCAGTGGGGGCACTAAACGGATTGTTAGGCTGTCGCTCCTATAGGGTAAGCCGGGTTAACTCGCTTGTTATCAGAGAAAAAAGATCGTCTGCGCTTACGGGAGTTATAAGCAGAAAGTAGAGTTGGTGCGCTTAAGCAAGACTCAGTGCTAGGGTGAGTTACAAAAGATGAAGAGATAGAGAAACTAGGAATATAATTACAGTGTCAACATGGAACAAGGGATTCTATTATTATGGAATTCCCCCACTTATTTCTTGCGCTTATTAATACTTCAGATATAGGGTGCACGCCTTAATTCTTGTGTATCTGTGTTATTGGCGTTAGTTATTGGCGCTAGTGTCTTTCTCTAATCACTTCCATTAGTGGTATTGTACTAGTGGTATTGTACAATACTTAAGCAATAGGAACTGTTATAGAATCATTTATATCCCGGAACCGGCAATAGGAACTGTTATAGAATCATTTATATCCCGGAACCGGCAATAGGAACTGTTATAGAATCATTTATATCCCGGAACCGGCAATAGGCACTGAGTTATAGCTGAACCAGCAATAGGCACACACTGTTATAGAATCATTACTGTCCTTTACTTAAGCAATAGGCACTGACAGAGTGATAGCCGCAATAAGCAAAGTTATAGAATCCATGAATCCTGTCCTTTACTTAAGCAATAGGGACCTAAATAGAAGTGAGAAACACTTGGAATATGAACACATCATATTATATAAGTCAAGAAAGTATAGTAATGGAACTCCTGAAGATAGAAGTCAGATTGGAATAGTAGTGCACATCTTCTAAGTAGTCAGAAACTAGTAGTGCACATCCTCCATAACATAAGAAGACATAGTCGAAACTAGTAGTGCACATCCTCCATAAGAAGAATTGTAAGAACATAACCCTCCTGTCCTGACTAAATGGCAAATAACAACCTTCTCCTTCCGTCATAAATAGAAAAAGAACAACCTTCTCCTTCCGTCCCAACTCAAACTAGCAACTTAAGGAATACGAATGGAGTTATTGGCTTTCCCTTTGTTGTCGTAAAGATATGTTATTGGCTTGACCGAACAAAACAAGCAAATAGGGAGTTAAGGAGTAGGCCTATGACTCCGGGAGGGTGCGCGAGGCGACTCTTTCTTAACGGAAGGTGTGCAGTGCTCGATATCGCCCTGTAGTGCTCCTTGAGATAGTAGCAAGGCTTTCAGCTCCTTGTTCTCGTTGGCTTACCTTTCATAGTGGAACGGTTTGCTTCCGTGAAGAATATCTAGTATAAGAACAGTTCTCGTTGGCTTACCTTTCATATATCTGGTAGCTCTGGGTCAGTTAATCGGTTAAGGCGCAAGTCAGTTGCAAGCCGAATGCTATACCTTTCATCGAAGAAATCAAGTCAAAACACAGAACAAGCAACGGGAGCTCGCTCGCAAGAACAAACAACCAGCTAACGGGAGTTTACCAGAACAAACGCAGTGAGAATTGGCAGTTGGAGGCACAAGGCAGAATATATTAAGCAATTTAGTAAGCAGAACACGCAACTAGGGCAATAAGATTCATTTACTATCGTCTAGGGTTTGCAAAGAAAGCAATTATGTATTAGGCTTACTTATCTATAGATTATTATAGATATATCAGCAATGGAGTATCACTCGTAATGGAATAAGCAACGTTTGTGCTAACGTATGCGAAACGAACAGGTGTAGTTAGTTAGTTTGTCGGCGCTAACGCTTACTTCTGACTTTCCGGCTCACTATAGCTGACTTTCCTGGGTGCCAACATAAATCAATTCTTCTAGGGGCAGAAGCTAACAAGTAATGGAATTGAAAGTACTACACAGTATTTGCTAAGTACACAGTATTTGCTAAGGCCCACGGAGCACTAAGTCAATCAGAATCATAAGAATAAGATGCCTCAGCTGTTTCAAGAGAATGCAGCATCAACTGGATAGGAATCAGGGAAGGCGATCCCTAAACATAGGCTTACCAGCTTTGTTTTCACAGTCTGCTTGAAGAACATTCGTTCGATCTTCCTCTCACTTCCCTTAGAGTTGGCAGCTTTGAACTGGTCCATGCTCGTGGTGAGCAATGGTCCCAAGGTGCTCTATTGCCCTCTTATATACGGTTCGCGCGATCACCTTCAATTTGATAAGCGGAAGAGGGGTAGTGAGACCTTTTTTAGAGGTTCATAGGCCCTCGGTTACCTACCGTCGAGGAGCTAGATATACAACCTATCGTAGGTCATAGTCTGGAGTTGGGGGCTATGAGGCATATTTTCGCCATGGGCAACTATATCAATCAGAGGCGACTCTCACCAATCAATGATTGGCTCATTAGGGTTCGGATACCTACAGATGTTCCACCAAGATCGTCCTCTTGATCGGTTAGTGGGCGAAGAGTTCTAGCTCCTACTTTAAGTCGTCAACGGACCGATGGCCATTGTTGCTTCTCTTCGAGGCTAGGCAGTACATAATTCTATTACAGGCGGTCGTTCGCGTCAAGTGTTGTTAATTCGGCACTTGCTTATAACATATTTTAGGTTCCCTGGGTGAAATCCGCTAGGTCTAAGGTCTGTTTTACTTTACGGTTGGACAACCTCTCGGCTATCTATCCTCTTTCCCTCTGTTTTTTGCCTTATCATGTTTTGGTTTGGTACTGTGCAGAACAAGTGTACCCAGGCCGATGCTTTGAACAGGTACGGAGTCAAGGGTTTAATCAGGTAAAGAATTAGGGGTGGATATATCTTCTCAATAATATCGAATTTCCCGGCAGTGCGGAATTTTCCAATTTCGGGTTCAATCGCTGGAAAAAGATCTGTCTCCGATCTCTATCCGCTCTTTGCTTAACTCGCATCACCCTTTTGGACTAATGGCAGTACATCCAAAACATCCTGTTGTTTCTGTCGGGTTACAACTCTTTCACGGGAGGGCAGTTTACAAGGCTTTGACTGGATTCTCTCAGTCTAGGCCTGCACACAACGAGTGCATCCTGGTTACCAAGTCGAAGTTGCCTTTCTCCTTTTGGGGGGTTAGCGAGAGGGCTACCGTTGAACCCATATCTCTCAGGCTTTATTATTGATTGATTACTTAGGGAAGGAATCCAAGGATGACTTAGGGAAGGAATCCAAGCTTTTATTGATCCAGCCTTTTATTCGCTTCGGATGTACCCTGAGGATCTATTCCAATTAGTAGTTTCTTGGCTTGAGTAAGAAAGTCACAAACAAGTCAAAGGATAGGAGGGGCTAAACAATTGGATTGATTGATATAATTGGAGTTGTCTCTGCGGTGTTTGGAAAGGGTTATTCTCTATAATGGGTGCGGGGGCGTCTATGAGCGGTGCTCCTTCATCCCCTGATCCGGTCTTTAAGCGTGCAGCGAAACCTCTATATTTCGGCGACGCAACAAACTTTCTTCCTTCACTAGGGGAACTTAGCAAAGCGTTTCCTGGGCACAGGTGATTGCCGGAAAGGCCATTCAACACCTTTCGGATGGTATGTTTTTGTCCACTTCTCCACAATAAATAGAATACAGAGAGCGTCTTAAGATGTTTTACATAAAATAGGAAGATTCATTGGCGGAATGGCGACGGTCATGGACCTTATTACTTGTGGGTAGATTTCTTAGAGTAGCCCCCACCTCTTGATGTAATCTGGACATCCATCGATTAAGACCCTATGGCAACTACCCAACCCCACTCCATTGTGGTAGACATGGCAAGAGTTCGGTTTCTTTCTTTCTTTCTCTTCCGATTTGCTTCAGAAGAAGAGGCAGTCTATATCTTAACAGATTTCCCCCATCGTCGATAAGAAGATAAAGACA
This sequence comes from Musa acuminata subsp. malaccensis, assembly GCF_000313855.2. Taxonomy (NCBI): domain Eukaryota; kingdom Viridiplantae; phylum Streptophyta; class Magnoliopsida; order Zingiberales; family Musaceae; genus Musa; species Musa acuminata. Next base: position 166,712 of record NW_008991514.1, read on the forward strand.
ACATTTTGTCCTGGCCTCATTTTCCACCAATGATTTCCAAATGGAATTCTGCTGAGTACAAGTTCCTCGGTTTTGAATATTGGAACCACATTGCTTCTATACTTGACTTGGTAAACCTCTCAGTATGGACAACAGCTCGATTACCTTTGAGCCGGTTTGTCCTAATTTGTATCGAAATTGATCCTTCGAAACTGCTAAAGCGGATCGGGAAACCAATGTCAGGAATTTCCCAAGTGTTTCTTTTGACTATCTATGAGAAACTCCCGGCAGTATGCTTCAAGTGTGGGTTGGGTGCATTGGTAATAAACTAACGGATTGCCCTGATAGGAACCCGACGAGAATATCTTGTCTACAATAAGTAAGGATTCCTATGCCGACGCCTGGTGAGAAACCTTTTTCCAATAGAGTTTGGGAAGGCTGATGCGAATTCAAGCACTTATACCTAGTTTGAATCTAGAGAACATCCGGATGATGAAGACTTGGAGGGAGTCTGCACTACCAAATGATCTTAGAGTAACCAAAGCTATTGGTAACATAAGGTTCAAAGCTATGGCATCTACGGACGCGCCGGGCTCGAAAGCTGTCCAATCGAAAAACAAAGCTGTGGAATCATCCCTAGCTGAAGCCTAAAATGAGGTTCGGGAGTCTTTCCTAACCCTACTAGGCATCTTCTTTCCTCTGAATGAATTTGATTAGTTGGAATTGCAGAGGACCTACGAAGGCAGATTGTCAGAGATAGAATTCTGATAATATCCCAAAACGATTGAAATCATCTCTTGTTTGGTTGCAGGAGACTTACTTGTCGGAGGAACAAGCCAGCAACACTATCAAATGCATGGGTCGGCACTGGAAATGTTCTGCTCAATCCGCTTCTGGATCAGTAGGGGGAATTGGTCTTGGTTGGTGGGACTCCACTAAACGCTCAGGTGATTTCGTTCCATACATGCATGGTCATTTCGTTCCATACATCTAATGGTATTAAGACCCATCTTTTCATTATTCATAACCATGGCTTCCTTCAATAGCTTATCTAATACTTGTTGCTATTATCTTCTTTCTCTAATACTTGTGCTATGATTTTTCTGATCTAAAGGAAAGGGGATTCTTATGGGCTTATACTTATTTTATTGATGCTCCTTGGTGTGGGCGATTTCCATTGTGTTCTAAATCCGGAAGAGAAACGAGGCGCCTTTTACGGCTAACCATTCTGTTAACACTGGAAGTTCCTTATTTGGTTATTTTACTTGCTGCCGGGTTACATGATCTCGGTTTGAATAGTTAACCATATATAAGAGCTTATGTTATGTTATTTGATAGGTGATAATAAGAATAGAGAAGTAATGCTACTCGTCTTAACTGCTAATGCTTAGTTGGTAAAATGTGTTTGGGTTTTCTACGGTTTTGCACCCACCTCGTCTTTCTTTGTTCTGATCATTGTCCACTCTCTCTTGCTATTCGCGGATCTCAAAAACCAATAATTAGTAAACCTTATTCTATTTCTTAGTTGGAGGACGGAATATGAATCTGTTTTCAATGGAATTATATGGTTGATATTGGAGCACAGATCAAAACCGCTTTCAGCATGATTTTGTCTTCCAATCATAAAGGCCTGAGATATGTCTTATCCAACTAGAGAACTGTCTTGGTCCCCTTTGGAGGACATCTATTCTAACCTCCTATAAGTCCAAATTAATATATTCGAAAAAGAAGGAGGCCACTACGGGTTTGTCTGATCAGGAGGATAAATAGCTCTTGAGTCTTCATAACCATTGGATTGCTATTACTAGACAGATTCATATTTTCATTAATCGTGGGTGAAGGCCAAAAGGTGAAATGGATTAATGATAGAGATAGAAATACAGCAGCAGATAGTATTCATAAAGCTTTTTCTGTGATTTCTTTGACTTTATTTGATTATTGGCCAGCAAGCAATACTCAGACTTCAAGGACAGGACAGGGGATACTCAGAAACAGATGGATCCTTCCCCTTTCGAGAAGAAGCTCGCTCGTCTATTTGCTCTTTAGGTTTAGGGAAGAGAGAGCCCACGCTTCATACCAGACTTGAGACTCTACTCGGGAAAGGACAGATAGAGGCATAGGCTCCTCTCATAACTCTAATAAAGGACAGATAGAGGGATTTCCACTTTAGACTCTTCTGGACTCCTAGAATTCAAGATCACTTTCTCCTTGGGAGAGCACTCCTAGAATTCAAGATAGCTTTAGACTCTGGACTCCTAGAATTCAAGATCACTTTCTCCTATCTCCGAAAAGTGCCAATTGCTAACTTTCTATTTTATTGGAATTGGAGAATCCACTATCCAAAAAGAAAGAAGATGAGTTCTCTTCAACTCTAAATAGGGTCTCTGGTCTAGACAGGCGGTGGAAACAGCCAAGCGGAGTTTCTTCTTACAGTGAATAGTCCATTCTTTCCTGCCTTTCACAATAGATGTCCAATGCCTTATTAATACTTATATACTCTTATCAGTTCTTTCCTACCTTTCATTCAATAGATGCCCAATGATCATATTCCTTATTAATACATTTTGTATACTTATATGTGTTTGCTTTATACACTAAATAGTTGGGTCATTCAATAAAAGAGTCTAATGGAAAATGGTAATGAATCTAATATGTGTGGTGGTTTTTCAAGAATACACAGTAATCCCAGCAGTGTTAGAGACGTTGAGATCAGAACAAAACGATTGGATTCTCTTGAGCCTATATCGGCCGGCCGGGCAACCCCATATTCCTAAAAAGACTCCCGACCAAAAGATGAACCATTCTTTTGAGAGTTGAGTCCATACTGCCCTTTCTCTTTTTCGTTGGAGCCAACTTTAGTGGAGAGTTTAGTCGCATGTCCGCTCCTCTTTTCTTTCCGCAATGGAATCGGGCTCGACCCCTTTCTTTCCTATCATAGGGAAAATTCCCATTTCTTCATAATGTAATGTCATATATATAGATTATGATTATTACTGAATTTCTTATGGTCTTAGGTTCATAGTTTGTGGTAACTTCAAGATAGATAGAAGAGTGGCCTTACCTTACTTTATCAAGTCAAAAACCGCCTTATTCTCGATGTTGGTTTTGTTTCAGTTACCAACCCATATCATATGAATTTACCGAGCCCTTTATCCCGTTAACGCAAATCAATCCTATGATTCTGGTCTCGTCCTTTCGGGAGAGGGGATTTTCAGGTAACCGAGGCTCTTAGCACCCGAACACAGTTTAAACGCCTGCCGCACAACTGACGTAGTTGTTTGCCTCATAGCAAATATATACTTTCTTTACTTATAGCTCCCTTGCCCACCTCGCCATTACTAGACTCTTTCTGCCCTGGCCTACCCTGCTGTAAACAAATCAAGTTATGGCTCTCATCGACTAAACCTCTGTTCGTCTCCGTAGTCAACTAATTCTGATTTCTTACCCCGACCCGACCTCCACTCTAGTATTGGTACCCGACCTCTACTGTTACGGATTATAATAAGGGGTTCCATTCAGAATATGATACTAACCTAACCGGTCTTCTTCTCTGATAACAATTATACTATCTATATAACTATTTGGTCTTAACTCCGAGTCCACCGAGTCCAAGCACTAGGCGAACAGAGGGAGCTGATCTTATAGATGAAACTGGAACAGTCAAGCCCCAAAGCTAATAACTGGGCCGCAACTACTTATGCCTATTCTTAGAATGCGCTAGATCCATCCTACTGACTTGTCTAATTCTTATATACCATATATAATACTTACTTGATTCAATGAATGGATGAAACAGCCCCTCTGGCTACAAATAAAGATGAAACAGCCCCTCTGGCAGCTCGGGATTAAACTCGGGATTCAACAACTCCGGATAGATAGCTGGTAACCAACCCTGTACGTGCTCTCAAGCAGGAAAGTGAGAATTAGACTCTACAGTAAGACATAAGCAGGTAAGCTCTAGCGCTCTGTGTTCAATTGACATAGGATTCCATCTCTCCAACCTAGGTGCATAAGGATATCGAATAGTTATAGGGACCAAGTGCTCTTAAATGAAAGTTGGAATTGCACTCGAAAGTCGGTAAGAGACGAGCAACGTAGCCGCAACTAAGTAAGCCTGTATTTCGGAACTCCACTTTCTACTTTACCTAGAACTCATTCATCTACTGATCTTGCTTATGCGGATTCCACTGGAACTCACGATGCAACTGGGGATGAAACAGGAGGGGGGGTAATTCATAAGCTGACTTTAGAACTGATCCTTGAGAAACAAGAAGAGAATAAAGTACTGGCCGGTTAAGAGCAGGTGCAATCGGTTATGTTTGAGTGAAGTCTACAATAGCGGGGGAGCTAGATCAGATACATCATAAAGTCAAGGTGAGGAAGCTAGGCTCAGTATAGTATCCTTCAGTCCCAGTGTTGTCTATCCAACCCAGTACCGAGGAATACCTGTCTTCAGGAGTTGTGTTTAGTCTATTACTTATACTTAGGAGTTGTGTTAAGACTTAATAGCTCGATCCGAATGAAGGTAGTAAAGATGAACTCGTATCTCCTAGGCTTATTCTATTAGGACTCCACCTTGTATACTCTTATTCTTCGTCTTAAAAGTAGCAAATGTATAAAAGTAGCAAATGTATATCAAAATGCACCTTTATCCAAGACTGCTAGCAAAGTCAACCGCTTGTTCAGTTGAAAGAGGATCCGCTGTTCTAGAATCAGTAGTGAAAGTTGAAGTTGTTGGCTTGAGGTCGTGTAGAGAGGCTTCCCAGGTATAGGTCCAGTCCAAGCATAAAAGTAAAGCTTGAACGGGGAAGAAAAGTAGATAGGTATTTGCTTGCCATAAAACATAATAAGTGCTCTGCTATAGTTCATTTTAAACCAATATATTTAGGGCATTAATTAAGGGCGCAGGACAAAGAAAGATCTTCCGAACACAAAGCAAAGAATTCAAACAAGTAAGTATCTGCTTGTGGGTTAAACACAAGTATAGGTCGGGGCAGAACTCCTAACTCCGGTATTTCATTTCACTCCTAACTCCGTAGTAACCGGCTGATTCTTCTTATCTTGCTTTATGGTTCAAATCCAGCTTCTAATCCGAATATATTTGTTTGTTACGCTCAATTCTTTTCTTTGTACCACACCTCGGTGTTAGAACCGTATTCTTCTTAGTTGTAGTCACATTCTTTGTGACAGTACTCTGCAACTTACTATAAGGGTTGGAATTCAACGAGCATTGGCAACGAGATCAGGATAATAAGAAGATAAGAGACTCTATCTTTACTTATTTCTATATATAGTGAAAAAGACACGAAAGATTCCCGACGAAGAAAGGATTTGACTTCACGCTGCGATTGAGGGTTACATTGCCTCTTACCTAGCTTGTTCTTACTTATTTAAGTCACTAGCCCCAATAGCAATAGCATCCATCTCGCAACTTACACAATATTATGGTGTAACTCCATACTTGAAACAAGAATCACGGTGGTAATCTCACTCCATACTTGAAAAAAGAATCACATATATAATAGGCGCAGGCGCACCCGTCAAGTAAGCGTTAGCACAAACTCTGTTACTGCGGACTTCGTTAGCACAAACTCAGGTATTCCTTGAGAGGTAGCCGTGGAAAAAGCAATGAATGATGAGTTGACTCCTGTTGACGAGTTGACTAAACACTTTCCTACTTATGGTTAATGCTCGTGAATAATTGGAGAAGAAATGGCCAAGACACTGGTCACCCAGCAAGCAGTAAGTGTTTTCGAAGCCCCTACTTAGTAAGGGTGGCAGCAGACTTCAATCCTATTTCTGCACTCATGAACTTCCCTCTCTCCACCAGTTCTTGCCTTAAGCTAGTGTCCATCATCTGTTCTTGTTTCATCCTAGTTAATTGGTGACGAGTCTTTTTCTTCGACATTAGCTTAGTCGAGTTCCATAGAGAGTGTGTTTCTACATTAGCCGAGTTCCATAGAGAGCGTGTATTTAGAAGCTTCTATACCACATGTGTTCGATAGATGAGAAATGCATTCATGCCCTTAGAGATATATGTCAGGACAGAACAAGCAATCAGATCAGAAGCGGTGCGCGTAGAGGAGTTGATAGTTTCCATTTGAAACCACCCCTCTCTCCACCTTGAATTGAATCTTTCTTATCGAACGCATAAGTTAGTCATAAAGCAGAAGATTGCAGTGCTGTCAAAGATCAACGCATAGAAGCTCCTTACGCTCAATCACCTTGAGAATGGAAATTCTTGGACTCTATTGAACTACATCGGTAACGACTTGAGCCACATAAGGATTTGTTTGCAGTAAACCCTGATTGAGAGTACTACTCGGGTCTGTAAACCCATCTATCTTTTCGAATGGAATGAGAAACTGCAGAAGCTGGAAAAGAAGCTGGGGGTAATAAACAAGATCTGAAAGTTAGAGAAGGATCTTAAGCGGGAAGTTCAGTTTAGTTCAGGGAAGAATAAGAATATAGTGAAGTTGAGAGAAAAGAGCATATAAAGAGACTTAACTAAGCTAGAGGATACAGCGCTTTAGAAGGAATCGAGGCAAGCAAACTCAGAAGCACTCTTTCTTTGTTTTTGATTAATATATGATAGCTGTTGATGGCGTACTCCAGAGCTTCCATGTAGTCAGACTCACTCGCTCCCAAGGAAACTATACTCAAACTAGAGGATACAGCGCTTCATAAGGAAAGGACGGAAAGATAATAGTAACAGAACAAGATGTCGGGCTAATGTTAGCTTAGGAGTAAAGGAGTCACGATTGAGGTTACTACTTAATCATATGCTACTTCTTTCTGGAATTCCTGTTATACTGGTCCAACAGTTATTGCTTTACAAGTCTCTCGTAGAGTATTTAGTCCTGGATCAGGTATGGAAGCAGTTTTCATCACTAGGTTCCGTTTCCCGAGCAGGAGAAGAATACATCTTATTTACCTAAACTCTGATAATGAAGAGTTAAATGACATCCACTTTACCTATACTATGATATATAGTAATAGAATTGTCCTATACTTATTAATAGACTTACCTAAACTCCGATAATGAAGAGTTAACTGCTTGTTGCTGACTTGCCCGCGCTGGTAAGACAAAGAATACTACTAATACATATAATACTGAGTAGATGTAAGTAGACAAGGGAAGCTGTGTCCTGATCTAACTCTGGCAAAAAGACTTCTTTCAACAAGCAGCAGGCAACTATTTACTGTTTTCGGTATACCTGAAAAGTGTCTTTCTCTCTTTGTCTTTTACATAGTGACTTGGCCTAGCAACGTTGCTTGTCGACTTGGCGCCTAGTGTCTTGTCAGCTTGCCGGGCTTTCTTTTTCCCCTTTCTTTATTCGTTGCTCGATCTTGTACTGAGATAGACGGAAGACCACGCAGAGCGAATGGCAGAAAAAGGGTTAGTCATACTTAAAGATTCACTTTGTTTGCTCTCCTCACTCGTAACTAGAGGCTATAGTTCTATAACAAGATAGCTGACACGAAGCAGGCAGCCTATAAGTAAAAGTCGACGACTCAAGTCCATTGAGGACGGGTCCTGAGTGTGGATTTGTTATTCGAATATAGGAAGAAAAGAAGTGGAAAGAAAGTAAGAGCCCTCAGGGTAGCTTATCCAAAGGAGAAAAGTGTCTTTCTCTACTATATTTTCTGTAGCTTCATTCTGTATTTCCATAAGACTAGAGATGAGAGATGTTCTTCCCCGGCAAGAGGTGCCCGCCTTGCTTATAAGAGATCTACCCCGCTGTTCCCTTAGTTATAACCAAGAAAGAAGAAGGGGATTTGCTCCCTATTCTGCTAAGGCGGTGAAGGTTCATTTACTTACCAAGGTACAAAGGTTGTTGGTAATATAGGTTTATATGAATAGTAATCAAAGCCAGAGGATAAGCAGGTCCAAATGGCGATCGACTTCAGAATGGAAGAAAATGCTAGGGGGATCCGAGCCCTAAGACTTACTAGCCTTCCTTTAGTGGGTGCGTCTATAGGCAATGATGGCTTTTTAGATATAGATAAGATTTCTACTGTCCCCACTTCCAAAGAGGCTCTTAGCACCTTTCTTTCCTATTCTTTATCACCCTAGGAGTCTTGGGATTTCCTATCATCGAGCACCTTTTCTTATTCCTAAAGGACATTGGGATTTCCTATCATCGAGCACCACCTTTTCTTATTCCTAAAAGAAAGGCCAAAGAGAGTCAACCGCTACAGGACTAGCAGGAAATCAATCAATCAATAAAATCCATCGATTTCTTTCACCGATGCTTCGATCGCTTAGAGATAGATGGGATCCCGCCCCTAACTCTTCTCTTTCCAGAGATTGAACTCAATCAAGTTCATTGGTGAATCACTATGGTAAGGCTATTGAAGACAAGACGGTTCTTATTCGACAGAGGGACGAGTTGGAATCCTCTTCCTGCCATCGTAGAAGCCTGCAAGCAAGCATCAATTTCGCTTTCGATCGCTTAGAGAGGTGGCGCTTTGTTAAGAACAACTATGGCGAATGCTTTCTCATCACTAGGAAGATCGGTCGATTCCTTCAATCAATGGGTTTTGGATTTGAGCTTTTGTCGTCTCACTCTAGACTAAGACTATTTTCATATATCATATATGGAATTTTTTGCTTTCATATATGATGGAATTTCTGGCTTTTGATTTCTAAAGAAAGCGGCATGCATAGACCAAGATCTACTTCTCCCCCGCTACCCACCTCTTCCTCTATCGAGTAATATATCAATTCCTTACTCTAAAGAACAGTTATTATATGCTTCACTTCTCACTCTAAGGAATAATGCGTAAACAACAAAGTGTTTATTGTAAGTCAGAAAGAACCTCTCTCCATCTGTCTAGCCTACAACGGAGACCCTTTTCTGGTGGGCTCTACTTAAACTAATACATGCGGGGATGCCGATAGCTTTGTCTATCTCCAGGCATTAAACGACTCTTTTGGCCCGTTTGGTTTGTGCCGATTAGCTCACTTACGCTCCTTGTACTGCTGTAGAAAGCAACGGATGTATCGTACAATAGGTGAAGGGTAAAGCTCCATCAATTCAACAAGCTATGGTGCAATAATCTAATAGGACTTGAAAAGCCGGAAGCAGTGAGCTTTCGAGGACAAGTGCTGTGTTCATTCGTGTTCATGGCGTCAGTAGAAATAACGGAATAGCAGCTCGGCGCTAAAGTCATAAGTGAGTTTCTGGAACAAGCTACAATACTAAGTGCTTACGGGTGCGAGTGTTGCAGTAATGTGTTTTGTTAGAGAAAGGCTTAGAGTGAAGAGTTCAGTTACCGATACGTAAGATGTCAACAGTTAGGGAAAGGCTTAGAATAAGATGTTTTGTTCCCGCTATGTAAGATGTCAGCTGTTAGGTAAGCTTCCTAATGGATTCTATTGGTTTACATGCCTATCAAATATTATGTCACTTTCCGGGGTAGGTGCTTCTGTCCTTTAAGAAGCTGTGTTTTGTTACTCAATCATAGAATTCATGTGTGCACCACTATAGTACTCAATTATAGAATGAATGTGTGCAAAAACCACTATAGTCTTTTAGCAATGCTGTGTGTTTTGAGGTTCTATTTGACTATTATTATATCAGTTGCAAGAGATATTTTAAGCAGACAATTAGTTAGATAAGAGAGATAGATTCTTTACTGGAATAATTAGTTATAGAGGGATTCTTTACTGAATTCTATAATATGTGGTATAGAGGGATTCTTTACAATTCTTATATCATGTGCAAGAAAGAGAGATTACATAATAATAGAATGGTGAGTTCAAAGAGCCAGAAGATAGATATAGTAGCCATAGGTCTAGCAGGTATATAAGTGGCACTCGCTTAAGGAGCTTCGAAGGCTTAACCGAGCCAATAAGTCATTTCAGAATGAAACCACTACAGGGCTTGCTTGTTGAAAGAAGTCTTTTTAGCCTGAGTGAGATGAGATGAGAGCAATAACTGTATTTGTAGCCTCAAGATTAGGGTTCCCTGCCTACCTTTCTTCTTGTCTAGTGGTTGCTAGCCGGGTCTCAAGTATAAACCTTAATGCAGTGGTCCGTCCTGTTCATAGGTTTGTATAGAACTAAGAGAAGAGTGTTTGTTGTCGACCTCGAATGCCCAGTTTGAACAAGTTATTACCGAGTGCTTATGAATAGCGGCAGGGAGCTTAGGGACAAGCAGTTGACAAAACCCAAGGCTTGGAATGCTGTGTTTAAGGCTTGGACTGCGATGGTTCACTCTGTTTGTTAGTAGCTATAGCCCGGTTGTTAGGTGTTTGGTTCTTAGATGCAGTGGTTAGAGACCTTAGACTTAGGTTAGCCATCCCATACCAGTAACCACCTAGATCAGCCTGTGACTCCTTAGTTTAAGCCTGAGTATCTAACAGCATCAGTAGCACGGGTTTAAGCCTGAGATGCAGTGGTTGCATTCCGATTGTTACTGCTTTAAGTCTGCCCAGCACTGGTTGAAGCCTTGGAAAGCACTGGCTCAATTCCCAGACTACCTAGCATCGGCCTGTAACTACTTAGCTGCATTCTTAGTTGACTTAGCTCCATTCTCATACTGCCTGGTTGAAGCACCGGTTGAAGCCCGAGAAGCACCGATTGAAGCCACCAAGCAACTACTATTGTTGCGCGGTAGCGAGCCCCCAGTGGAAAGGTCTAGTTTGTTCGTTACTGTTCTATAGTGGTATCGCCCATTCTATAGTAGAATTCCTAATTTCAAGTTTCATCCCTCTGATGCACCCGCGCATCCCCAGACTACTTAGTCCCATTCTTAGACTCAGTAAAGCCCTTTTCTCAGTACCTCCCCTCTATCTAATAGGCAAAGCAATTCTCTGATTCCACATTTTCATTATGAAGTGGGCACTATGGCGAGTCCCATTAGATCCTTTGGTTTGAAAGAGCAAGTTGATTTCTTACTGGCTAAATCCTGGAGTCGGGGCCCCTATACTATCTTTCCTCGCTATTTCTTATAAAGTACTCCTGCGATTCCTATAGAGCACGACACCCACTCGATATCCTTTCTTTCCAAAAAACACCACTATCTGTTGATGGAGCCCTGCAATGCAAGCTTCCAACATTTCGAACCGTATTATCTTTCAATGATAGCTACTGAAGTCACTAGAGTCGAAGCAGTGCTTTTGTAACCAAAAGGGTCAAGTTGGATTTCTACTTTGGTTGCTTCCTGCAGTACTTGGTTTCTGCTCTCTCCATGGTGGTAAGCTCGCCTTGATCCATTTCTTCCACTTCTCAGTTCTTCCTTCTTTGGTATAGACCCTATCTTTTCTCCCGGCTCTGCCTTTTCGGGTTCTTTTTCTCGTTTCAAAATGCTGTGTTACCCCGTAGTTGCTTTTTGGCTACGAAACACCACTATGACAAGCAACCGCTCCGTGGGCTCAATCAAAGGGGGAAGAAGTTAGCCTTTACTTCTATTCCCTATGTCTTCGCATCTGATGCCGCTGCCTCCCCAATGCCTTATAAAAGTAAGCGGGCTATAGATTGGGATCCGACCCTCAATCGATTTCTATCCCTTCGGTCAACCCTCTAAGCTTTCGTATACCTGGCATCCAACCGTCTAACGGGAGGTTCTAGCCACCCAGTTCTCTTCCATCTTCTTTCGACTGATTCTTTCATTGGTTTTTTCAAGGAGTGGGTTAACGGGCAAGTAATAGAATGACTAGGTTGTTCCGTCTCTGTGGGTCGTCCCTCTGCCTTGCTTTCTAGCTCACGTAAGCAATCTTTTGAGCTTTTTCCAGTTCCTTTGAAAGCCATATGTTCCTTTGAAAGCCATATAGTGGAGTCATGGCAATAGTCAAGATAAAGTATGGGACGCTTCTTGTGCTTAGTGGAAAAAACAAACGAAAAGCTAATCCAAACCCTTACCGGCCCACACTTTTGCTTTCTATATTACCTCTCTCCGAGGGTTAGTTGTTAGTTCCTCGATCCCGAGATCGATCAACCACGTACTCTCTATTGATAGTAGTATTGCTTTGATATATCCTCAAAATCAAGGTGCTGAAAGTCTATTGATACCTTTACTGGGAACTCCGCCTTTACTACTACACCGCTTACTCGTAGCTGGGGACCCAACTCACCAATCAAAGAATAGATATCGGATCGGAGGGAATGAAACCAACCACTATTTATTAGGCTTTGACTCCCGCTTCCATGTCTCTACTACCTTAGCTGCGTCCTTGCTTCTATTCTCTATTCTTACTTATTATTATCTATTTTCGATTATTATTATTAGAACTTATGCAGTCAATCAATACACCGATGAACAAGTATAATGAGCAATCAATACACCAATGAGTAGGTACGGCTTAGACGATGAACCAGAAGACGAGGGTAGTCTCATTGTTAGTCAGAATAATTGTAGTAGTAATGAGAATGGAACCTGGGCATACAAGGATTACAGGGATGCGCATGGAATGGAAGACTTCCTAGCAGGCCGAAGAGCTTAGAAATCAATAATAGAGAATGCCGATCTGCACTACAAGACCTACAAGACCGACCACAACAACAATAATGGAATCACTGCTAACAAGACTGTATATTAATAGGGCCAACAAAAGACAGACGGAACCCACTGCAAAAGCCTTCCTTTCCGACAAGCTACTCTGTCTTTCCTAGGAACAACACTCCGCGTAACCAATTCGAACTCGCTACCGCGTAACACAAAGAAAGAAGTCGTAACTAAACTAGTACAGCTAAGGCAACAACCACTGCTTCTAGGCTTGATTAACTAGTGCTTCCAATGCTCAAACTAATAACTGAGGCTTTCACTGCCGATCCTTACTCTATTATAGAAGAAGATGTGTGACTTAGGCGCTGAAGAAGACTAGAAAGGGTGAGCAATCGGGACTGCTTCATAAATAAGCACAAAAATATAGACCTGAGAGTCAGGGTGAACGGGAAAGCAAAAGACAGAAAGGAACCTTTGAGTTTTCAAGCACTCCGTGAAGACGCAAGTAGCCTTATGCCAGTCGGTTCCAGTACCCTTGACAAGAAAGTAGACCTGGAAAGTATACGAGCGGTTCAACAAGCCCAGATAAAGCAGAAGAAAAGAAGGATTAGAAGCAGTGCACAAGTCAGCTGCTGAAACAAGAGCATAAGCTTGTTCTGTCGTTATTATTTGTTACTACTGTATTAACGATATATATGACTATAGCTTGTGTCTGTCCTTCATACGAGTCTGTCCTTGAGTCTCTTTCAGTTCTGGTTTTTGTCTGTCCTGAAGTAGAGTATCCTTCTGTTCAAGGTAAAGTATAAAGTAGATAGAGTTGATAGAAGCAAGTGGAATCTCGTATAGAGGGCAGGTACTCTGGTCATTAAAGAATCAAAGGTGGTATAAGCAGTGTTGTATCTCGGTTAAGGTGTAAGTCTCTTGTTGTAGTCTAAGGTGATAGGGAGTTTGCTTTCCAGCCTCAAATTCCAGTATTAGTTTACTCGGCGTAAGACTCATGAGCAGGATTCTAAAGTAAAGTGTGAGTTGCATCTATAAGATCCTCTCCGTCGGTTAAGTCAGCAGTAAGTGATTCCGCAAGTGGAGTTGACCTGCATTTATATAAGATGGATAGGTTATTTGAATGATTTGTTTTCCTCGGAGTAAGGCGTGGTGCGCTAAAGGAGATGAAATTCCATGTTGCAGTTAAGTGCGAAAGTAAGTCAACAGAAGACACAAGGAAAATCGAGTCTCTCTCTTTGGGTGCTCGCTTGCTTTACCCTCTTTGGCTGCAAGTCTAGGTTCGGCTCTTGGCTTGTGCCGAATAGAGACAAATACCATAATGGAGGTGTGGGATAGTAAGGCTTAGATCAAGTAGTGGGGCAGGCCAATAGACATTAGTGGAATACTCGGCATTAGTGGAATACTCGGCATTAGTGGAATACTCTACATTAGTGGAATACTCTAATGCAGGAGAGGTGGGCAGGCTAATAGTAAAGGTAGTCTTCATCGTATTCCGTAGATCAAAGATCCGGATCCCTTGGTTATAGCCTCCAGTGCTGTAGCGAAAGCCTTGTTTTCAGTAGTACCTTTCTCATTAGTTGGAATTGCATTCTCATATTCCCCCGTTCTATTCTTTCCAGTAGTTGGTTCAGCCCAAGAAGTAGGCGTTGGATCCCCAGTTCGAGTGTCCGTTTTCAACGGTGGAGTAGTAGCTTGATGGCTCATAGGCACATGGAGTAAAGGAAGCCTTGGGTTCATTGGTTTCATAACTAGATAAGTGTTAGTAAAGGACTTCTTCAATAGTCCCCGGGGAAGGAGGAGGCTAAAATACTTTCAAGCAAGCCTTAGATTAAGTAGTAGCAGACCTATAGTTAAGAGCGGAAGAGCTAAAGAAAGGATAGGTGGGGCACTAGACATAACTAGCCTTCAAGGGCGGGAGGTTCGAACTCAAAAGTATGGTTCTAGACCTGTAGCTAAAGAACAAGAGCGAGGGGTTTGAGTTTAAAAGCAAGTAAAGCAAAACGAAAGGCAAAGAAAGGCAGCCTTATTGTAAGTAAAGCAAGGTTTGGTGTCAGTAAGGGGAAGGGACAAGTACCAATACGATAATCAGAGTCAGTATAGTAAGGCCGGGTAACAAGAGCGTAAGAGTTCAAGCAAGGGCAGTCAACTCCTAGGTTCGTAGTTCAAGTGCTATAGTCAGTGTTCGATCTGATAGTCAGTAGTGAAAGCATGGATCGGTTGAACTCGCTACCGCGCTACGCGAACACAACAGAAGTGCAGAATTCTTTGGAGTCAAAGGAGTAGAGGTATGGATTTGAGAATGAAAGGCAAGGTGTGGGCTCGGGCTATTGAGTTTAATACGCTCCCACGTTACTTATTCTTATTTACTATCAAACCACGTTACTTATTCTTATTTACTACTCTATCAAACAAATACATTATGGAGTTTATTGCGTGCATTTGTGCTCGAGTTACTTGCCGGAATGTCACTATTGATAACAAAGAATCGAGTTACTTACTATCCGAATTGAACTAGTACAAACATAAGATCTTTCCTCTTCTCTAGCCTCTGATCTTGTATTGCAACACCCGTTAGTGCTTACTTGCCATCTGCCCCGAACCCTGCACATGTTCTTAACCAACCGACCCTGTGCTACCATGATACTTAACTGCTTCCTTTGCCGACCTGACCTCTCTACTAGAGTTACCCGACCCGACCTCTATACCACTACTCATAAGAATAAGGCATCTACTAATAAGGGATATACTAATCAGATACTAAACTAAGAATAAGGGATCTACTAACTGGTCTTCCACTCTAACCATTAACATAAGGGCTGGCCATTCTTCTGATCTCTAAGACCTAACAGGCACTGCTCCTACTGCTTGTCTTGCTCCGCCAAGAAACTACCTTCCGTTTCCGACTCCCTAGTGATTCACTCCCTTCCCGATACAAATAAATAAGTAATGGAATCCATCCACTTAAATAAATGCAGGTCAACAACACCCTTACGTGCTTCCTTGCCATCTTCAACTTACTAGAAGGGCCTATAGTGTTAACCCCGACTCAATCTCTTCTAAGTGTGAACTGAACCCCTACCCGAACCCAACTTAAAGTGAAGAAAGAAATCATGGAATTGCAGATTAACCGCCAACACCTGGATACTTAACTCGAACAGAAACTAGAAACATATTTATATAAGGGCAAAAGCATTTACTTCTCTATTGACTACTTTCAGAATGAAATTGAAGCTTTTGAGCAGTGAGGATACCTCCCCTACTTCCTGAACTGCACTACTTGGCCTACCTTTCCTCTTTCATTGCTAGCCTCTCTGTTTTATTACTTACATCCTCCTCCCTTAGCTTCCAGTCCTGTGTATTCGAGCGTCAGTCAAGGAATTCATATGCTCCGGGCCCAGCAACAACTATTTCATAATGGAATTAGTTTACTAATGAGTGAAAGGCTTTACCGATAGAACTGGCACCACTACTATAAGGGGCAAGAACTAGACTTTCCACTTGACCTCGAACAGGAGAAGTGCTACCTGGCCTCTACTTCTGACTGAACTGCTTACCACAACTCTCTCCTTCTTACTGAACTGCTTCCCTTGCAGACCTCGCTGTCAACAAATAACTTCATGAGGCTCATCTAACCCTTGCAACTATACCGTAGTCCACTACTATTGTATAACTCAGGCTCATCTACCTATGGCTACACTACTTTCAGGGGCAAGTCACAGTAGAATTAGAATATGGAGCTGTAACTCTACTTCCAACAGCGGAGACTCAACTCTTACAGCAGCTGCCTCTAGTATTGGTCTAGTTACTTCAGGCAATCGGTGGGCTTGTCTCATTCTGATCTACTACCCTAGTTAGTTGAATTCTGATCTTAGTCTTACACTCAATCCGTTTTCTGGTCATATGAGTGGAATTCATATCGCCGTACTACTGAAACTACCTTCTTAGAATTCATACCAATACTGGATGCTTACTGGTTGAATTCTTTGACTATACCTCTGCTCTGGCTCTCATCGAATCTCACTCAATAAACTGCCGCGTAACATTAGTAGTTACTTGGCCGGTACTCAACTCTCCCCTTCCCGCTTCGTCACCAACAAATACAGATGCAACAGGACAGGACCACTACTTAAAGGGGATTCCACTTCACCAAAACACGGGTTTTTTCGTAGCACTGGCATTTCCCCTGCTAACGAGGTCCAAAGTCATTCCTTTTTTGCGTTTTACCGTGCAACAACACTGCCGCGTAACGCGTTTTTAAGCTCGCTACCGTTTAGCTCAACTCCTACCGCGCCTAAGTCGGCTTGGTCATTAGTAGTTGCTTGGTGGACTTGTTTAGAATTTCTTATAACTACCTATTGGTTGCTGCCGCGCAGCGGCTTGCGCCGTTGCTTGGCCTTGCCTCATAGCACTGGCATTTTCCTTCCTGAGTGACCAGATTGAGATTCTCTTTTCACGTTTTACCGTGTTTTTTCGTTGTAAATGGATTTCCCTTCCTGGACCAATCCAAAGTCATTCCCGGACACAGGACTTCCTCATAACTCCCTAACGTCCGTTATTCGTTGCTGCCGCGCAACGTTAGTAGTTGCTTGGCCGTTTTCCCGTGTTTTTTGGTAGCACTGACAATTTCCCTCCTGAGTGACCTTATGGAAATCACAATTTGACGTTTTCCCAGGACTAGTTTATTGCAAGCTAACCTTAGCAACGTGGCCAAGTAACTGGGGCCAAGTCGACAAGCAAGGGAACACTAAAACCATAGAGCTAGAGCAGAGGCACAAGCTTTCTATCATACCTAGAGCGGCGAGCAGGGGAATTTTCAACAAGCAGCTGACAATCCAACCTCTGATTCTCGCCCTCTTGCGGATATTGTAGTTTAGGCAGGAACACCAGATTGAGAGGTTCAGGCTTGTAAGTATTCAAGAACACCAGTAGTTTTACTTGACTCTTCAACTTACTATAGGGGCCTCGCCAGTACTTTACTCTGCCCCGCCCCTCGTATTGGAATGAAGAGTTGCGGTAAACCCTTTACTACTCCCAAACACAGGACTTGGGTAAGAAACATCAGAATTAGTGGTAGTGGTCTTGATGACACGGCACAAACAATAAACAAGTCGTGAGTTAGCCATTGCAGCTTGTCCCGCCGAGTGGAATTCCGTATTAGTTGACAGAGCTCCTGCCTTTCTGAATTGAGTGTAAGGATTTCCGTTCTAAAGTACGAGTAGCTTGCCCTCGAAAGATTCTTGTCCTAGGTAAGAAATAGAGAGAAAAGAACCTGTCTCATAGTAGAGTGACGAGTTGAAGTACACTTTCCTTGCACTCAAAGATAGGAGTCAATCCTTTGACTATGCTAACTGAATTCGGTTAATAGTTTTAAGCAGCAGTGCCTGTATTTCATGAAACTCTAAACTCCTAACTCAGGTACTCACTCCCGAACACAGGATCAGTAGTAGATTCCAATTAAGGAGTTGTTGTTCCAATTAAGGAGTTGTTGACCTTATATGAAGTTTCCGTTCGAGAATCAGAGGAATAAGATAAGTATTCTAATTTCACTACTAAGTAACATAGACAAGAGAAGCTGTGTACTTAATAATAGGGCAGAAGGAAAGGCCAGGTCAGTTAGTACCAGTAGATTCCAAGGAACAAGCCTTATAGTAGGAGTCGTCCAGTGCCCATAATTCATGGTGACGCGGCAGTCCGGGTAGTAGAAAACCATAAGTCAGAAAACAAGTAGTATAACCCATGGGTCTAAGCAGACAACTTCGCTAAAGGAGTAGTAACACCTCTGCACTATGAGTGAAATTCTGTAATTCCAACTTGTGAGATCAATTCCTTTAACTACTGTTCCACTCAGCTCAGGTTCTTGCTTGGTGGACTCGCTTCTAACTAATACAAACACCGGCTAGTACTATACAGTTGACAACATTCCTTCCAAAGAACACAGGACAGGACTCCTAAAGGTAAGAAAGCAAGCTACTACTTGATCATCGGATCATTAATACCTTAGTTTAGGTAGGCACGGGAACCCTCTTTTCCTTGGCCTCACTCCTACTGTTGCTCAAAAGAACTCCACTTTCATAACTCCCCTACAAGGCACCAGTGGATTTGATCTGAAGTCAACTAAGAAAGAATGCATTTTCTCTTACGTGCCCTAGTATGCAAGGAAAGAAAGAGAACTAGTTTACCGGGGCTATGGAACCAGTGAAGTTGCCAGTTGCCCTATGACTTGAAATCAGCATCTTCTTCTAGTATTCCTATTCTTCCCTATTCTAGTATTCCTAGTCTTAGTAATTAGCCTATTCTAAGTATTCTTCTTCCCTATTCTTAGTATAATTAGCCTATTCTAAGTATTCTTCCCTATGCCCAGAGCCTAGCTCCTCTCTTGTACTATAGCCTAGCTCCTCCATTCGATATTGACTACTTGCTTAACACAAGCACTGAATCCCATTCTATTCTTAAGCCCAGTCCACACTATTCTTTAGTTCACTACCGATAAGTCAACTCTTCTCTTTACTAACAAACAATACTCCGGCTCATCTAACTCAATTGGTTTTCTCATCTAACTCCCTTTTCTATGGAAGTATTGCTACTACCCTAAGCCTCACCCTCCTTGTTGGAAGAGAACCATTCCTCAGTGTCCCATGTCTCCTTACACGTGTAAGTGACTGTGACATTATTTGATACAAGGAAGGAATCAATGTATACTTGTAGGGGCCATGCCGCATAATATGCCAAAACGCCCGGTTCGTTGAACTCAGCCCCCTCTCGTAGCTCTTCAGCAACTTTCACCCACGCTTCTGGGTTCTCCTTTGGCTGCTCCGTCAGCATTCCTATACAAAAAGGTCTCCACAGCTTCTGGTAAGTATTCATTAGCTTCCATTGGATCTCCCCCTCGTTTTTGATCTCCTCTCTAAACTGCTGTGTGCTTATTATGGGCACATATGCGAATTCTAAGAGTGAGAACTCGCCCCCATGCGCAGCAATGTTAGCCTAGCCGCCTCTGCTTCGTTTTTGCAGTACATTTGTTCCGCATTTCCCTTTGCATTAAAGCGCATGTACTCATGTATAGCGATTGGACTCCTTATCTCTTCGCCAGTCATTACTACTTTCAAGCTTTGTTTACTTTGAGTGGTGAGTAATGCCTTGTCTCCTTTCTCTAATGGTCTCTCAACAGCTCCTAAGACTAGCTCCTGTGCCCTAGCCTTCGCTACCATTATCTGATCCACTTCTCTTACCCTTATGCGTATGGTTGCCGGCTCCTCTGTTCTCGCTTGCATCAGCTCTGGATACGAATACTTATTCAACTACTCTACAACTAGTATTTCTTCTGGGCGCGGCTGTCCCTTCCCCTTCCCCTGATTCTTCTGTCAACTAATACAGATGAAAATGGACTACTACTACTGATTCTACTACTTGTAAACTGAAGACGAAACTTGGTATTCCACTCACACAAGTACAGGAACCAGAACAGGAACAGGAGCAGACCCACTTACTACAGGCTCGGCTCATCTCAGAAACTATGGCTCTCATCGAATCTCACTCAGGCTCCTACCAACACAAGTAAACCTTTCCTAGGCAATTCTTATGAAGACCCAGACCAGGCCAAGCTACTTAAAGTTTCGTTCTTCTGAGCACTTTCCACTTATGCTCTGTGAACTCAGGCTTCTTTCTATACCTATGGCTCTGTAAACAAATACTTCTCTTCTTGAAACAAGCTTAGCTTTCTCTCCTCTTGCTACTATCTGATAGAATCACTTTTGAACTCACTTCCATTCCACTGTTGCTACTATACTATCTGATTGCCCCATAAACTCCCTGTCCCTGCCGCTTGAACAAAGGAATTGAGGAAGGACTTGCCCAGTAGTTTGGCCATTAGAAGTTACTTGTCTAGTAGTGTCTTGGTGGTTAACTCAGGAATAGATTGGGTGGTTACCATACTTCAATGGATTTCTCCTTATATATCTATTATTATTTATTTATAAAGAAAGAAAGTATTTATAAAGAAAGAAAGAAAGTCACTCGGGATGAATAAAGAAAGAAAGAAAGTAACTCGGGATGAACACTCTGGACCACTACGCCGGAAAGCAAGTAAACCGGTCAAAGCCTCTCTCTCCTCTGTAAACTAACAACTCCAGTTCTTGTTTCTGTCTAAACTAACCACTAATTCCCTTGTTTCTGCCACTCCAGTTCTTGTTTCTGTCTAAACTAACCACTAATTCCTATGTCTTCTATAACACCCCGCCCCTCTGCCTGGCTAGGCTAATTCTTCTGTTTCTTAAGATCTAGTATCTGTTTCTTCCGATCTTCTGTTTCTTCCGATCTAGTATCTGTTTCTTCCGATCTTCTGTTTCTTCCGATCTAGTATCTGTTTCTTCCCCAAGTCCTGTGTGAGCCAGTAAGTAGAAGGCTTTGCAGCTAGGTCAGAGATATTAGTTGGCTTAGAAGCGATAGCAACTCTTAATTCCACTCAGCGGTAGGAAAGTCAGAATTAACCTCGAGTCCACCGATTGCCTGCACTGAGTTACTGGGCTAGGTCAGTTAGTAGCTAGTAAGCCCACTACGAGGATAGAGGGAGTCCACCGATTGCCCGAGCCATAGATAGAACTCACCAATTAGAGACTTAACGAGCACTTCCACTATCACTCCTACTGTTGCTTCATATCTATCTTCTTATTCTTCTGGAACTGGCTATGATACTGCTTGCCCTGCCCTGAACCAACCATCCAAATATGGGTGTCAAATGCACTCTAACAGAACTTCTGGGGTTTGATGGTCAATCCCTTTGTGCCTTAGGTTTCTGATCAGTAGGGCTACAGGAATTGTGGGTGCCCAGATTCCAAAAGTGGAAGAGATGCCAAATGCATAGTCCGCTTCCTTGAGAGAGATTCCAGGGCCAAGCAACGACTAGTAGAATGAGTGGAATACCGACCCGGCCAAGTAACTACCAATGTGTAGCGGCAGCCGCCAAGCCACTATCAATCTGGTGTAACAAGAGAAGCAAGGGCGGAAGAAACTACTAATGAACTCCCTTCCCGCTTCAGAACAAGTAGACTACTTTCCCCGACCTCAAATCTGACTTCCTAGCACCTAGCTTTGGCGACTTCGCTCCTGCTTCTCAGCCTTACTATACCTTGGCTTTCATTCCCGCTTGTTTACTTTGTCTCCGGGTGGCTTTAGAGTGTCCTCTCCCCCCTTTGGTTACCAAATTCTATATATATGTGTCTCAGGTAACATGGTAGGTAGAGAAAGACACAGCTTAGCATTCCTTTGAACCTGTGGGTGGTAGCAAATTCTCTTTCTTCTGCTCCATCTGTTACTTTAATAAGAATATAATCCTCCTGGGATATAATATCACTAAATAAAAACACATATCCAGTTCTTTCTTCATATCCTTGAATTGCATTAGATCTATCTTCTGGTTGTCGATGTAGACTTTCCAGCCTATTCTTGAGACTTAACTGCCTCCAATTTAAGCTTACTTTTTCACAGCTTATTCGGGAGCTAACACAGCTGATGATCTTGCCAATCCAGTTCAATATGATTTTGTTGAAACTTATGATGATCTTTCAAACTCACAAACAGACAAAG
Organism: Musa acuminata subsp. malaccensis; assembly: GCF_000313855.2. Classification (NCBI taxonomy): domain Eukaryota; kingdom Viridiplantae; phylum Streptophyta; class Magnoliopsida; order Zingiberales; family Musaceae; genus Musa; species Musa acuminata. The sequence continues at coordinate 188,728 of NW_008991514.1, forward strand.
TCAGAATAGAATGGAAGAGCGCCCCCCCGTGTTAAGAACAAGAGGTTGGTATATAAGTTAGTGAGAGGACACTATTTCTCCAGTAAAGTAAAGAATATAATGGAAGTCAAGAGCACGCCGGTTTGTTAGTAACCTTCTTCTATAATACCTATGGGGGTAACTCGACTGGATGCAGTTTATGCGGATGCTGCGCCTCTTATCCTTGCTTCGCTGCACCTAAATCTGACTTGTTAGGGGACTGATCTTCCCTTACATATAGTATAGTAGGAGTGAAGAAGCAAAGCAAAGGTGAGGTCGGCACGGCACCATGTATTGATGTGAAAGCCCTCCACTCTAAAGATGTATACGAGTTTGTTTAGGTGCCAAAGAATTCCACTCAAAAGCCTTTGAAGCGAGGTGTACTAATGAAGGTGTAGTTCACAGAGGCAATTGACAAGCGGCAGTCCGGACTCGACACTGATTGAATTGCATGGCCTTGCCTTCTTAAGATACAAATTAGCATTCCAGGGCTTATATATACGTAAACCTAACACAGCATTCCCTTTTTCGACCTCGCGGCGGTAACGAAACATATTCACACCAGCGAAAGACTTATTTACGTTACTTGGAGGCGGAGTGAACTACCCGCATAGTCGATATGAGAATTATGGAATAAGACTTACTTACTGGGGAACCACTTCAGAATGATCCTCCGGCACAAAACTTCTTGTTGTTGCTCCCACCCATGATGCACGAAATCTTGATGCACGAAACCTTGATGCACGAACGACCGGACCGACCTATTCATTACGGTTAGCTCAACAACTGCGAATTCGATGCCGAAACACAAGTAAGGAAAAGAAGTATTGCCTATAGTTGCCTAGTGGCTAAGTCAATGTTGCTAAGGAGTCAAAGAAATACTTGCTTGCCTAGTGGCTATAGTAGTTCAGAAGCCTAGTAGCAGCAGTAGGAGCAGAGTGAAAAGAGCAAATAAGGCTTGAACACCATCTTTAGAGTCGACAACACTCGCACCCACCGCATTAGCTTCAATGCCCGGTACTATATGATTTCTTTTCTACCTTGCCGACCTCAACTCGTCTGCACTTATATTAAAGCTTTCTGCTTGGCCTGGCATTTCCTTACCCTTTTCCCGCAGTAGCTCCTGAACGTACCTTTCCGCGGGCGGATGACTGACTTTCTAGTGCTTCTGATCTTGCTTGTTCAATTGAGACTTCCCTTCCCGCATCTAAGCCTTATTCAGAGGAATATGACTAATAAGTTCAGTTGTTCTATACTCCCCAACAACACCGAGATCCACTATAGATGTATAATCTGACTCTCGAGATGTATAATCTGACTCTTTTTTCTATACCAAATAGCATTTGCTTGCATCTTTTTCTTTTACTTGCGCGTTGCGTTAGGGGAGTTCGAGTCGAGGGGGCACAGCTATATGTGTCATTTCACAGAGCATGGACCTCTGTATGCGAGTACGCCATGAAAGAAGAGAAAGAGCCACTCGTCTGGGGAAAACAGTAAACCACCCAGAGAAAAGAATCCATCAAGGCTAAAGAATCCCACAGGAGACTACCGGAAAGAAACCCATGGCTTGTACTGCTGCTGAAAGCCTTTGACCGGTGGGAGCAGGTGTATCCCGAGCAAGAAATGGTAAAGATGCTCTTCTCGTCTTACAACTCAATGAGGGCTGTTTTCGAAGATATGAAAAGGATAAAGGAAACAGAGCGGAGCCTAGATCAAAGGTTGGAAAGCTACCTAGATAGTCAAGGGTGGCAAGAAGAGTCTACAGTACTTCAGTTGAAGCTAAAATGCTTCCTATTGGACTGGAGAGCGACCAATCGAATCTTGGGCAGGCCCATAAAGACAAAACAGATGTTACTATATGGTAGGCCGAGTAGTCAGAAGACCCTAATGTTTGAAATGCTGGGAGAGGTATGGGGAGCCCAGCACACAGAAAACACTCCTTCCTATTTGAAATGCTGGGAGAGGTGTTGAATATATACCATGAATCCACTATAAAGAATGACTGCAAGGGGGTGCATGATCATTATGATTTGTGGTTGTTCGATGAATTCCATGTTGCAGAGGACGAGGGGATGCAAGCAGGACTAGGAAAGGCTATCATGGCTGTAGCGAATAACACTTGATTAAGAGTATTGGATGGGAAGCAATGCAGGTTAGACGCCAGGTAAGGGAGGATGTTCCACAAGAAGAACAATGTACCGGGTGTCACCAGCAACCATTATCCTGCAGCAAGTTTACGCGAGAAGGGACCCCATTCCATGAAATATTCCTGAGGTTATGCTTCACAAGCAAGAGACCCGCTTTAAAGGCTGAAAGGAGAATAGAAACTATATGGGGGTGCATGCAAAGGAGACTTCTACAAATGAGAGAGAAAAGGCATCCTTAAGATCAGTGGTGGAACTGTGAATGGAAGCTTATGATAGGGAGCAAAGTCCCACTCTCAGTAATGTACTGGCTTTGATACCGAAGCAAGTCAGAATACAGGTAGATGAGCCGACTGAAGCAAGTAGGAAGTAAGAATTCCACAAGTCAGCCCACCACCCTAACAAGCAAGTCAGTAAATGCCTACCCGCCAAGACACGACTACAAAGGCAACCGAACCGAGCCAAGCTATTACTAATGTTACGTGGTAGCGAGCTAAAAGACTCCCGAGTTTGAGTCCCATTGGCACCGGGGTAAGACTTGCGGGTGCTGGTTTCATCCTTTGACTGACGAGTTTCATTCTGACTTGATAACTGGAACAGAGCAAAGTGACTCCGAACTCTACCTTTATTATGAGACCCCTAAGGCTACGGCTACTTTACCTCTCAAGCTACTATAACTATGGCTACTGGCAACCGAACCCACCTCTACTCTATCAACAACTACTGATGAAACTACCTACTAAAATCAGGATTGAATGGACACCCGCACCGCAGCAAAAGTACCTGACCCGGCACAAGTATTGCCAGAAAGAGTTCAGTCTGCTGCCCCAGCTACAGTTCTAAAGTGAGCAGCTGTGAGAGTTTAAGACCGGATATCTCTATTCTTCTCTGTCTCTTTTCACTCAAACGAACTATACGGGCTCCTGCCAAGCAACAATAGTAGTAAAGAGGAAAGAAGTGGAATCGATTGCAGCAGACATAAGAAGAGGTCAGTCTGGTATTCGATCTCTAGCTAGGGTTGGGCAAGAAGGAATGATTACTTTTACTGGTTTACTTAGAGATAGAGATGGATGAGCCATAACTTGATTAGTTTACAGAGAAGAATTAAGCTTTCCAGAATACATAATTGGTAGCGCACCCATCTAAACTAGCATTGATTAACACAAGCACAATAACCTCTTAAGTATGGTTACCACCCAAACACAAGCACCTTCATCCCCGGCTTCAGATCTTGTTGTTGTTGGGCCTGTGCCTGGACCTGGACCTGCTGATTCTTCTTCTACAATTATATATTATCTGACTTCATGCCCCAACGTTAGCTAAAGATTGATTTCGGTCGAATTCCACACCCAGTGTCTTTACTCTCCATTCTTATATCTATATATTGACTCTCCATTCTTATATCTATATAATATGTCAAAGCTAGAGATGAAATTACTGTTTGCCTTAACAGCTTTCATTATTGGGGTTCCTCTGCTCAACTAACTCTAAACTCCTAACTCAGGTACCAGAAAGGAAGTAACAAACAGGGGTGAATTCTAGGTGGGTTGGCAAGAGAAGCTATCAAAGGTTTAGGCTAAGGTACGATCTAGTTGAGAGGGATAGATCTAGCTAATACTAACTAATACATAGTTCCAGTGAGAGTGAATACATAGTTCCAGTTAGAGGAAGAGTTTCAGACCGCTCACCTGTATCTTATCCCTTACCAGAGTAGAAGCCCGCTTCCAAGTCATTGGCATCTAGTAGAGGAGAGGCATTAGGGAAGAAAGAAAGAAAGTAGAGGCGGGAAGGAAAGAAACTGAAAGAATTAATTACTATCAGGAGTGAGCAGCAGGCGAGAGAGCGCAGCAGAATCATTATTGTTCTCCTAGGTATTAGTGAAATCAGTCAACTCAAACAGACCCGATTGCTGCTGTCAACAACTCCCTAAAAATGCTTCTTTCAACAAGCCAACACACCTTACCTGACTTTAGAACCTGACTTTAGAACCTTACTTGATCACTGAACCTGGACTACTACTTTAAGAAGGGTCAAACTATCTCTTTCCTCTGATCGAGTAGACCTAACTAACCCAGCTTTGCTTCTTTCTTTATAAGATTCCACTCGTGGTGCCGATAAGGATTGATGCAATCGGTAACTATGCTTTCTTCTTCTCTGCTATGCCCAATAAGGGAACTACTAATAGGTCTAACCTGTGTCACTAATACTATCCATCTGGTCTTCCACTCGGTATTCCACTATCACTCTCACAGGAACTGGGGCAGCACCTTAACCTTACTTTCTCACTGGCACTGCTTCTATTTCTTCTCCTCTTGCTTTTTCACTCTTGTTCTTTTCTCTCTTTGGGCCCTACTTATACTACCAACCCGGATTCTGTTGATAAAGCTTCCTCACCCGATCCACAAGTCCTGTATTCATGTGCCGAGGAAACTCCATTCTTAAAGGACACAGTGCTGGTTGGGTTGGTGACTTCAATCTATAATGAGGCTTGCTCTTCTGCTTCCGTTCCTTCTAAGCCACATTATAACTACTGCCCTACAATATAATGATTTCAAAGCGGAGATGCACCTTTTCCCTAGTTGACTTATATCTTCTAATATATTTCTTCCTAACATCTTGAACTGCTGGATCTGGATCTGCCCTTGACTCTGGATCTGCCCTGAACCCTTACACTGAGGAATGGAATTGTTAATGACCCGCTTCTAAGCCGTAACTTCCCGCTTCCCTTGATGGACGCATACAGGACTTGGTAACAACTGTGACTAACATATACCCTATGGCTCATCCACCTCTGGCTACTCGGTATTCCACTAGAACAAGAACATTCACAGCGGATTCGGGAACTCACACAGCAATTCCACTATTTCCCTTAGCTTAAAAGCCAGCTCTTTCTCTAGGCGCAAAGATAGATTGAGGCACCACTCACCATTGAATAGAAGGCACTGCAATCATTGAAGAGAGGCACCCCGACCCGACCTCCAATAGACCCGAGCTCTGTAAACTAACACAAGGGAAAGGGACTGCCGCTTTGAACTCCTGCCGCCGAAAGCATATATTGTAATAACTTTGTTATGACTGTTTATTGGCTACCGCACAACGTCTTACTTAGTTGCTTGGTCATTAGTAGCAAAACAACACTGCCGCGGCACATTAGTAGTGCCTTGGCGTCTAGTAGTTACTTGGCCGGTATTCCACTCGAACAGGCAATTATCCACGACTACTAAGGTAAAGAAGGAACTTTGCGCTTCAACGCTAGGCCGCGAGTAATTGATTCTTCCCTGAACAACACTGCTACACCAACTAGTACTAGATTATGATTCTATTGTGGACTAGGATGAAACTAGAAAGAGGTGTTTCTTCTGTGCTCTCAAGATTCAATGAATTCTAAAGCGTTAAGTCATGCCCAACCTTTTTTACGGTTAATGCTTGTTCGGTGAAATACTAGTTTCTTTGCATTGCATCTGTAGCCTGCAGGAATTCCATCAGTGTCGAGTGTGAAAGTAGAAGTGGAAGTAGGTGATTCTAAAGAAGAATCGGAAGCAAGATAAAGTGGAGAGGAAAGAGGTGATTGTGGCAGTGCTATAGCTCCAAGTCATGTTTCTTTGGGTGCTTCTTCAAGGAAGGATAGTTTCATCGTATTAAGAAGAATTCATATCATAGGCTTTGCGGTGAAGAAGAGCAGAGGTGTTTTATCCGCGCTAACAGGAGGAGAATAGAGGCAAAGTAACAGTAGCAGTGGCAGGGACAAGATAACAAGTGGATCTCGTATCTATTATAAGTGGTAATCATCAATCCATATTCTTTTCTTCACTTCCTGGTCCTGTTTGACTCTTCACTTCAAGTGGTAAGTGGTGTTTCGAGTTTCGTATATTAAGATCATCTCTTGGCGAACGAGTGCCCACGTAGCGGTTAAGTGTATAAAGTGACCGAGAAAGAAGCTCCGTATTTGGTAGCCCTCCATCTCTGCTTTTATCTTGACTTCCCCGAACTTCCTTTACTTTCGAAAGACCTACCTTGGTTTTTTTCTCTGCTCTACCAGCTTTTTGCTTGAATCACTTATATAGGCACCTCGAGACTAATCCGACAGGGGCATTCGCAACGGCAGCTATTCCTTTGACTTTGCTTGGAGTACGTTTTCCTCAAGTGAGAGTTGTGGTCGACCTCTGTCACTTAGTAACTGTCACTTCTTGCCTTCTTTACCTTTACTTTACTTCCCCCGCTCAGCTCACTCCTCTCCTGTTACAGACTCATAACGGATCTCACAGCTGATTCAGTTGTCTAACTATACTTTCCCCTCTTCTTGACCTGCATCTTTAGTTGAAACTTCATCTTCAGTGGAAACTTCATCTTATCTATACTACTTTCCTGTCAACCCAATCACCGAACCTAGACTTTATAAGCGCTTCTCTTTCTACGATAGCACTTTCACTGCCTTCACTTTGATGCTTGGACATTGACTACTTTTACCCCACCGCTTATGGAGTTGGGCCATAAGAAAGGTAACCGGATTGTCCCGCTGTAGCACAACTTATAGTTCACTTGCTTGTTTGAATGGAATTGAAGAACTCCCGTGAGCCGATGACTACGAAGAAAGCACTTGTTCCGTTCTAAAGTGCAGTTATTGTGTTGAAGCTAATGCTGTTGGGTTTGAAGGATCAGTATCTGTAGTTGGCGCAGCTGCCCTAGGTGGTGTTGTAGAAAGTCTGTTAGCTTCTCCACTTACTTATGGGGTGCATATTCTTGGGCGAAACCCCTTTTGCTTCTTGTGTTATCGGTTATTAAAGTCGACAGTTTCATCATAACTTCAAGTGAACTTTCATCGCTAGTTTCATCGTATACATAAGTCGAGGAGAATGCCCAAGCAACAGAGAAGCCTTATCAATCAAGGAAAGCGTATTGCTCCTTTTGTATAGTATAAACAATAAAGGGAAGGCATTGTAGGAGTTCGGAAGTGTTGCTAATCTATTTATTTATATGCCAGAAAGAGAGATCAAATTCAAACAAGCACTAGGGCGCAAGTAAGGTATCAATCAATTTCCATCCCTGCAAAGAGAATTCGTGTTAGCTCTGACTTCAAAGATTCAAATGACATATTCGTTTTACTGCTTGACTCGGCCCGGCTTTCATTCCAATTATTAGCTTATTATAGGATGATATTTACTTGACTATCTGATTGCCCCCGAAAACAGGTGTCATCCCGGCCAAGTAACGACTAATGTGATGTTAAAGGAGCCCCCTAGACTTAACGACTTTCCTTTCCACTCTAACTCTGGTAGTACTCTTCCTCGAACCTATCTCTCCTCGGATCTTCTCTGGCTACAACTACTTATGAAACTACTCTACTACTAGTTTGGTATTCAACTCTCACAGCAGCAGCAGACTTCCCTCGCACCCGAACGAAACAGTCTTCATCTGCAGGAATTCATTGAATCTTTTACTTGGGCTAACTGAGCTCTTCTCTTACCCGCTCTGCTTCTATATACTTTTACACTGCATCCCTTAATGGAGCTTCAATAGATTCTATTCTTTCTCTGAACACAATACTTTCTTTCTTAACCACTAACTGGAGACTTGATTTATTCTGCTGATGCTACTGTTCCTTACTCTATACTTGATTAACCAACAAACCAGACTTACCACATAAAGTGACCCGAACTCGAACTCTGGGGCTCGGGCTCCCCGGGGAATGGACTAGAAAGAAGTCCAAGTGCCTTAAGCTTTGAACTCGCTACCGCCGAACACAGGACTTGGTAATAAAGGAAGGAATAGTTATAATCAGCTATTAACTTCCTATTTCTCATGCCTGCCGCGTCACACGAACAAAGTGGAAGCTACTCCGCGCAACTTACATAGTTGCTTGGCCCTTCCCACACCTAAACAAGACTTGAGATCAGTAGTTTTCTACCTTCCCTTCCTTAGTAGCTAAGGTTAACTTCTCTATTGACTACTTTACTCTTTCACTCCTCTACTATACTCACTCTTTCACTCCTCCGATGAGAGCTTTAAGGTATAGACTGCTATCTCTTGCCGGTTTAGCCTACCAGGGTCCATTTCGGTACATAAGATCAATGTGCCATCTTTATAACTACGTTCATCTCTTGTATGATTAGTATGAAGGGCCAAGAAGGATACAGTTGTCTCAGAGCGACAGTCAAGCTCGTATCGCTCCCACCACTATAACATTGCACTTTCTTTGATTGATAGGTCAGTGATAGGTCAGATAGGAAGTAGGCAAGCAAACAACGAACGAACTCCGTAAGCGCTCCATTACTTGTGGAAGTTAGATAACTCGGAAAGGTTGTCCTGTCACTTATTTCATCTAATAAGATGCTTTAGTTTGTTAGCTTGACTTAGATAAGGAAAGAGAAGATGCTTAAGTGTGGTTTAGGCTTTTTCTTTCTTCTTTGATGCTGTAGTTAGCTGGGCATTTCAAGCGATTAATCAGGCTTTGCCCTTTCCTACCCAACCTATACTTATAGTTCTTATCACGTATCTGCTCTTTCCACTTATTCTTCTCGAGTTCCCACTCTTACTCTTGATCCAGCTTATAATCTATCTTCGGCTTCTATTGAGGATGAAACTAGGGATTCACCAACAACAAGAGCAGAGGTCGACAAATTGCATTTCATAATGGATATGGAATTCCCCTTTCTATACAATACACAGCACCCCTTCCCTAACATGAAAATCTCAGAATGAACTTCTACTGGCAACAACGACCTTTCCGTTAGCGGGTTACACCTCTTCTCTTATTCCTCTGATTCTCTAGCTGCTGTTGATTCTCTTACTGATCTTCTTAAGTAAATTCAAACTATACTGCTGATTCTGTTTAAATTGCATCTTATAGAGGCGCAAACAAAGATGGATTCCACTAGGCTCGGGATGAAAGATACTCTACTCAAGCTCGAACCGGCCAAGCCGACAAGCTACTACTAATAAAGGCTAAACTACTAACGGCGCGGAAAGAGACTCCACCAAACCTGGGCTCCTTAGCGCAACAAAGGACTTGGCGGACGGGACGAATAAAGGAACTGAGGAAGGACATTCTCGTAGACAAACGGATTCCAGGTAAACTCGATTGCATGATACCCAGGTAAACTCGATTGCATGATACCCAGACTTTTGCACAGCATTTTCTCTCGGAGACAACACAAGCACTGATTAATATCCAGGCTTATGCTCATTTTGTGGCAATAAAATCCATTAATTGAGTCTATCTTTCATGTGGTATATAAGTGAGTAAAGACACAGCAACAATAACCTCTCGAGTGTTAGTAAAGACACAGCAACAATAACCTCTCGAGTCGCCCCGAACTCGCATTAGCACTTTCTTTTGCTTGCTTCAAAGGCAAACTCACTACCACAAACTTGTTCCCTGGCTCTTTGTTTTATCTCATCTAGCTCTACCCCCCTTACTAGTTCACTTTTCATCACATCTAGCTATCCTTACTTGTTTACTAGTTTCATCACATATATAATGACTTGCAACACCGAGATCATATATAAGCGAGATTACTTAACCGAGATCATATACATATATAAGTGTATATATAATATGACTACAGTTTCTATACAAACCGAAATCAACGAGAACGATTGGCGCATCCCGAACTCGACTTGAACCCCTGTAGCTGCCGTGGACTGACTCAAGCCAAGTGAAGAGCCGAGTCAAATAAAGAATGAGAATCTCCTCTCTCGTAGTAGCTTGTTCCAGATGGAGAGCGCAGAGTCCAACTTTCAATGAAGATTTATTGCCCTAGGTTATATTGAAGTCATCTGTTGATTACTTTGCCTTCTCCTGTGTATGGTCCTGAACCTTTTCTACCCCCTTCTTGCTTGACTTAACTTACTACTACTAGGGGCTTAACTCACCGGATTCTTTCCTTAACCTACCACTAAACTACTTAGCTCAGGGCTTGAAACCCAACAAGCACCGATCAGTAGGCTATCCGAACTCCCTTAACAGACGAAAAGTATACCTTTCTATTTGCTAAGTTGAACCTATAGGAAGCAACTCGAATGGCTAATCGATCTAAAGCCGTAGAAAAGATGCTGTTCAAGAATCCACTGGAGAGAGATTGGAACCTTATAAACACACCTATTACTGCCTCTACCTGCTGACTTTATACTGAACCTCACTGATATCTACTCTACCACAGGAACTCTAAACTCTACCACAAGAATGCCACTCCTATCTGCGGATTCTTCTTAGACTTATTGAATGGAACACTTATGACGTTACGGATTTCTTTAATAAAAGAATGGAATTGCACTGACACACAAATAGAAATAGTGAAAAAAAGAGCATTGCTTCGAACCTCACTAATGAACTTTGGCTTGTTACCTTGCTAATACTGAATTGAATCTAGTCCTTGTACTTTCTCTCAGTCATTCCTTTCCTTGTACTTTCTCTTAGTCATTCCCGTCCTTTCCTTGTACTTTATTATCTCAGTCATTCCGAACCTTTCCTTTTGCACCACCTATAATGTAAGAAAGTCACAAAACACCTATTCTGGCTTATGAAGCACTAAGTCAATGAGTAGCGTGGAGTTATTGGCGTTAAAGCCCTTGTAGTGGTCGTGGTCCAGTCAAAGCATTAAGGGCCGGGGCTCCTGCCGCGGCAGTCCTGACTTTCTCACTGCGGATTCTTGAGTAACAGCTGAAGATCCTTATTCCGACTTGCTAGTTCCATTCTGACTTTCCTTTAAGAGCACGGCGGTTGGCTATAAAGAGCACATACCATCATGGTTGGTTACTTCACTTCTTTCTATTATACGTAGCTGGGAACTATAATGATTGAGTTTCTTCTGCTACAGTCTCCTCTCTCGCTAAGCAAAGAAAGATTATACTCCAACTGATCGATCCAGATCCAGCTCTTTTACAGTCTCCTCTCTCGCTAAGCAAAGAAAGATTATACTCCAACTGATCGATCCAGATCCAGCTCTTTATCCAGCTGATGAACCTTATACTGTTCCATCTTATTCAGGAACTCAACTTGATACTTGACCTAGAACAAACATCAATATACAAAAGAGCAGGACCGCTTGCTGCTCTAATAGCTTCCTTTGGCACTGCAGACAGCTTTCCTGGTACAGTATCTTTTCTTATCTACTTTCCTTCTATTTCTCCGACTCCTTATTATATAGCGAAAGCTTCTTATAGGGTTGATTCCCCTACTCCGGATATGGCTTATGCCTCTCTCTTGCTCCTTATTCTTATGGAACACAATACTAGAATCTCGAACTACACTTTATGAACGAACCCCAATCAACTGAACCCGGAAAGTAAGCTAGGCACCCCGAGTTGCTTGTTCAACTCAAACATCAATTCCATTTCTGACTTATCTCATCCGCCATGCTCTATAACATGGGAATGCACCTAGAAACCGCCATGCTCTATAACATGGGAATGCACCTAGAAACTCTGTTAGCACAGATCAATCCTCTTCTTCTGAGACATAAGCAGATTCTCCTTCTTGAAACTCTTTCCTTCTGTTTGAACTCTGACTCCCTTAACTGAGACCGGAGTATGCCTTTTGCTATCGCGGGGAAACGTAGCTAATGAGAAATCACCTTATTGAAGACCCCGAAGGCTGTTCTATGGGCATTATAGCAAGAAAAGGACTTGTTTGTTTATAACTCGTACTAACTCCGTACTTGAGCTCCCGAGGTGGTTCACTGGTTACTTTCTTACACTTGTAAGATAGCTCTATTCCATGCTTTTGCACTCTCCTCTTTTCCACAAAACAAGCAAGTACCTGAGTTTGGTTCGAAGCTATGCTCTTTGGTGAAAATCTTATAACACAGGCTTTCAGCACCTTGTAAAACAACCAAGCTGGCAAGCAACGACTACAAAAGCATAACAAGGAGCCAAGCAACTGGACAAGTAACCACTAATGGCAAAACTACAACTAAAGATGTGAGATCAGTAGCGGAATACTCATAGGTGAACTGCATACTTTAAGGCAGTAGCGATAGATTGAGATAAGGGATAAGGAGTCTCGTAAAACCCCCTAATGAAGTAGGGATTCAATCACGGATAATAAGAACAAACCTTACAATGAAGAATGAACTTAAGTAGTCAAAGTTTTCAAGCTAGTAAAGGCAGGCTAACAGTTGGTAGTTAGGGATTCGAAAAGTCAGTAAAGTAAGCTTTGGTTAGAAGCAACAGCTAAAGCATGTAGGTATTTCTTTGAAGAATTAGATAAAGCAATGCGACACTTAAAGGCAGTAGCGGTAGGGTGAAACAATAGAATAGGACTTAGGTTCAGTAGCTTTAGTTTGCATGGAAGCCTACAAGCCCATAAGCAAGTAAGTAAGGACCTGGATCAGTAGTTAGAGAAAGCAAGCACAGAGCTATAGACTGGAAGCAAAGGTAGGCCACGTTATCTATCAATACATATCAGTATGGGTAAACAGAATCATTCGAATAACTGAAAAGAAGAATCCATAAGTATGAGATGAGGGAATGAACCCAATGCCTATAATAATGAACTGTAATATAGTAGGTAGAAGATACCCTGCCTTGCATCAAAGGATACCCAGCTAAGAGAACAGAACAACTCATTAGGTAAAGGGTGCACCGAGGAATGTAAGACTTCACTATTCAATACAGAATCTCTGGTACGGTTCGGTACTATTCAATATAGAATCTCTTTTATGGTTCGGGAACTCATTAGTACAAGAATGGAAATAGGCATTTATCAGAATGGGCAGTAAGCCGGGGTTAGAATAGCACCAATCAGTATCATAATTGCATTGAGTAGCCCCAAAGCCCTACTACTTAGCCCGCAAAGCCTTATTGCCCCTTTTCTGAGTTTTCAATTAAGTTCAGTATTGAGCTAAGGTCTAGTCTATAGCTCCTTTCTTTTAGTCTTAGGTCTGACGCTAAGGATACCTGGGATCGGCCAACTCATCATTATAAGTAAAGACTCTCGCTCTGGGGGTACTACCTTCTTCTTAATATCCAAACTTTGAAACAAAAACTGCTACTATAAATACTGGATATACTGGAACTCGAACCTTCACCTGGGAACCAACCCGAGTAGAGTCACAAAGCTCACCGCCATGTATTAAGAGACTTACACTAGGCTATCACTACCGCTTCTCATACATGCCTCTTATTGTAAGGAAGCCAACTCGAAAGTCAGATACTCACTCTTATATTAGAATTGGGTTTGTCATTTCTCTATTCTATGAAAATCATAGTGGAATGGACTACTATCCAATAAGAATGCTATTATTCCAAATAAGAATAGAACTAAGAACTAGGGCTTCACTGCTGACCTACTAGCCTAGCACTCCCTCCTTGTATTCTGCAGCTACTAGCTCGGGGACTTGCACTGCATCCTTCCTTTTTTCCGACCTAAACTATACTTGTAGAATCGCTTACTTATTACTTTTGCACAAGAACGTTGCTAGTAGGGTCAAAAGAACGTAGCTAACTCAAGGGTAAGGAACATAACTCGCGTAAGGAATGTAACTAGCGTAAGGAACTCGACCTCTCCTTTCTTACAGTTCATCATTGAATCCATCTCTTGCGCATTGAGCACTTGGTATAGAACTACTAAGTCAAGACACACCATACCGGAATCATTGAATTGAAGACAAGACCGCCATAAGTAAGTTGTAATTCCATTCTGAACTGAGAGTCGATGTTTATTGGCTCTAAGTAAGGAGAGGAGTCAGCATCAGCAGACCGAGCACTGGGTTAGTAACCTTCTTATGATTTATGGCTTAGAGCCCTAGGTTAGGTGAGTTGGTTTATAGGCCCGGGTATGACAGATAGTGGTAACCAATCATGTGCTACTATACTCAATTCGAACTTGCCCACTAAGAAACACTATATTCAGAATGGAGCACTCCAGGGTTGGTTAAGATAAGAGCACCTGAGTTGGATAAGAGCACCTGAGTTGGATAAGAGCACTAGCACAAGTTATAACATGCTATTGTGGCTGCCGCGTCACATTATAGGTAGTATTTCTTCCATCTTGTTATAACCAAACATCTAGATAGAAAGGGTCGGACTATCGCCGGATACAAATAATTAAGACACAAGAGAGTCCGCTACTCAGATAGTATAAAAGCTTCCTACTCTGATAGGAAAGGTGGAATACTTTCTTCAAAACGGAATATAAGGCAAGATAGGTTGACTATCTTCTTCTGGTATCCGAATCCGGGAAGAAGGCTTTCAAGAATAGAAAAGCTCCTAAGGCAGGAAAGCAAAAGAAAGGGATAGATCTAAGGAGTGAAGTTCTCACCATATTGGATTTCTATTCAAATAGAGGAGATAGCTGTTTCCGTCTAGAAATTCTCCGTCTAGAAATAGATAACAGCTCCCATGCTTTCATAGCTTCTGAATACTAGCAAAGAGGGAGCCTTCTTATCGAGACTTATTACTTCACTTATGACTCAGAGACTTATTACTTGACTTATGACTCATGAGGATAGCAGGAAGCAAGGAACATTGTATTACGGCTTACCCGTTATCTAAGAGAACGGTTCCACTGGTTAGGCTAGCATTATTCACTGCGCTTTATTGAAAGCTGTGTGCGTCATTGCTTCTACTGGCCTATGGGAATGGACACCTTATAATTGGCAGTGCCCGTGTCCCTTAATCGATCAGGCTACCCTCGGATTATTCCCTCCAGATATTAATGAGGTGGGTGGGAAGGATAGAGCCCAACAACTTATATACAGATATTCCTTGTCATTCGAATCTTTATATAGTTCCAACAGGCATAGTCTTTGACTCTCCATATAGTTAGAGTATATTCTTTCCATCTTACTACTAGGATAGAGATTAGAACTCAAAACGACCTAGCAACGCTAGTTGGATGCTCCGCATCGTGAACTGCATCGGCAAAGGGCACCCTATCTCTTTTTTATGGGCTGTTTCTTTCGTATCTTACCTATCCGAGTGAGCCCTCCCCAGCAAGCAAACAACCTGGTGGATCATCTGATCTTGAAATATCTCGGCTATCCCGATCTTTTATCTGTGGATTTCTTAAGGTATCTTCATCATACGATTATATGGATTCTGCTTTTCCCATTCATTATAGGACCGGATGAAACTTCTCTTCTCTTCTTTCTTTCTCAAATCCATTTAGTACGTATAGGAAAATGAGGTCCTAGTGGCCTTCTATTCACATAATCTCAAAGGGGAGACTCTCCTGATTGTCGAGCATTCACCCTCTCCTTCTGTTGCCGGTCAGCCTGCACTAACAATATGGGCATTGGCTAGCTCAGATAACCCAACTTCCGAGTACGAATGACAGACAGATGAAAGTGTTTCTTTTGCCTATATCCTTTCGCTCGGACCAATAGGCTGCCACGAATGCTGGGAATATCATAAATGCAGAAATAGTGTATCCTTATATTCCAATCTAATAGAGTAGAACTCAGAATAGGACTCAATCTTCCAATCTAATAGAGTAGAACTCAGAATAGGACTCAATCTTTTGTAACATCTAACAAAGAAGTTGTACTTCCCAGACTCTTGCATTCTGGACCTTGTTCGCACTCAGTCATAACAAAGTGCTTTGGCCGGCTACGTTGACTCGGATTATGCAGGTGATCTTGATGGGAGTGGATCCTTCACAGGGTATGTCTTTACCCTTTAGGTTTTGCGGTTAGTTGGAAATCTACTTTCTTTAAGTATCAAGTTTGGAAATCTACTTTCTTTAAGTATCAAGTTTTCATTATATACCAAAGATGCAGAGTCTCTTGAAGTTACTGAGGCAGTTATAGAAGCGGCTTATAGGCTTGTGGTATAGTTCAATCACACTTGGCTTGGATAAAAGGGTTGACAATTAGCTGGAGCTGCAGGTGCTGTAGCGCAACTTATAGCAAGGCCAATAGCAATGCCAATTTACAGAGCTCAGCAAGCGGGGAGCAAGTCAAGTCTCGAAAAAGAATACCATCGCCGGGGCTGCTCATTTCAGGTCTTTCACTCGCTTGGAAGCAATCGTGTCCTTCTGCTACCTAAGGAAGAAATCCAACTTCGAAGATTCCCCGGACCGGCAGAAAACACTTCGGAATGCCTGTTATCTCCTTTGAGCTGATCTCATATTAACACATGCAGGTCGATCAGTTCGCCCTTAAGAAATAGGCTTCTTCGGTTCGAATCCAAAAGGCCCCCATCCCTCTTTATATAATAGAATCTTCTTGTTTAAGTTGAATTAGACAATATGAGCCTACACTATAAAGCATTAAGAACAAGTTTCGCCTTTACTATAAAGCATTAAGAGGATTGACTAGTTGAAGTTAACCAGCTGTGTACAATACAAAGAAAGGAGAAAGGCCAGAGAACCAATGGCGGAGATTGTTTGTGCATCCATTAGATGGCTTATACACTTGAATAGTGATTTCATATTATTCTCATATCATTCCTACAAGAGATAGAGAGACATGTATAAGAATTGTGAATCAGGCGCTTAGAGCACAACTTTCTGCATAAGAGGGAAGAAGGGCCATCTTGCTTGGCTAGCCCCCTTAATGTGTAAGGCACGATCAAAAAAGAGGTCTCAAGGGTAGACCAATAGGCTTTCCATCCTTAGATCCATATCATAGAGAAAATACAAGAGAGAGTGAAACTACCGAATAAACAACCGATCCGCAAGCTGAGTTATATGGAATTTCAAGAAGGGCCTGGTTAATCCTCGGCAATGTGTTAATTCGATTTTAGAGATTCCTATTCGCCCGAAAAGCGGCTTCTCATCGAGATCTTACATGCCCAATCCCAAATCTTAGCGATCCAATCATAGTGTTGGCGGAGGGGATTTCAACCAAATTCAAGAGTGCGAGCTAGTTCACTAGGCTTTCATCCAGGTAGTATAGAATATCAACCTAAGCCTATCAGGTAGTATAGAATATCACCCTAAGCCTATTGTCAGATGGTTTAATGCCTTGATTTATGTAATAGTTTAGCTCAATTAGAGTAGATCATCTAATGAGCCGGACTGACGAAATAAATGAGTGGATAAGCTCCCCAAAAAGAAATCCTCCATCAGGTCATCTGTGTTGAGGAGAGTGGGTATATGTATACACGTACTAGGCCTTGTTCTCTTTAATGCTCTAATCTTCTCCTTGCTCTAACGAACGAGCCCTATCAAATACTTAAGCAATTGAAGCTGCTCCTTGCTATCTTGGAAGCTTTCTAAAGTACCCTCGATTGGTGCTGTAAGTTCAGACTAGCTATTGGTATTCAGCTGGTTAGGGATCTGCTACTGCACTACCATTTCTTCAAGATTATGCAGGGTCCATTGGATTGTCGCAATCATGAATGCGGGTCTCCGTAATTCAATAGCTCTCCTGGTCTTGCTCTTTTAGATCCGTCTACAGTTATTTCTATTGAATACTTTCTCAACTTATCGGATATCCTTAAATGAGAGAGAGTTCGACGATTCCTTTCATAGCTAAAAAAGGCTCTTAGCACCTTGCTGGAATAGCCGGAGCCTTGGAGGAACGGTATCAATCCATAGTCACTTGCATGTTCTAAGGGGCGATTTTCCTTCTCTTCTGCGTGGGTCAAAAAACTCCATCTCTCTATGCTGCAAGGTAAGGTGGTGCGGGAGGATCTGCTACCCCTAGCCTTGTGATGCTGAAGAACCGATTCACTCAGACGAGGATTCCAGAGTTTGAATGAAAGGCGGCATAAAGCAGAGCAGCATTCCACAGCACTTACGGACTCAGTTTCCGGTGCGTAGCGGAATCCCAATAAGTCCTTTTCAAAAGGCGTGGCATATTACTGTGAATTCAGAGACTCGTAAAGAGCGCCTCGCCTGTAGTCTTGCTCTTTTCAGTAAGAGCTAGTTTCTTCCAGCTAAACAGGAGGCCTAAACTCTCTCTAGCCGATTTCACTACGTTCCAAATTAGTTGATTCTTATTTAGAAAGTTCTCGTCTCCATTAAGAACTAAGAGCATAGGGTCATGCATAGAAAGAAGCTCAGCTCCCTCAATGTCCTAAAGAAGAGAGCACAGCGGGCTCCACGGCAATTCCACTTAATTCCTTCTTATATATGAGCCAGCCAAGGGACTTCCATACGAGAGGTGTCTTATTGTTTTTGAACAGTTGCGAAAATGGCAGCCCGAGTTCCTATGGAGTACATGAAGAAAGAATAACTGCACTTTCTCATTCTCTCTTTGCGGAGAGTGCAGGAGGAATCTTCTTTTCTCTTCCAATTATGGTAAGAGGAAGGGGAGATCTGAATGAGTCACATCAGGATGATGCAGGAGTCAATATAGAAGTTGCTGAACAGGAAATCTTGGAGAGTCTCCTGCTGATAAAGAAGAATTCTAAAGAAGGGGCGGACGTCCTATCTCTTCTCATATG
The DNA here is from genome assembly GCF_000313855.2 of Musa acuminata subsp. malaccensis. Lineage (NCBI taxonomy): Eukaryota > Viridiplantae > Streptophyta > Magnoliopsida > Zingiberales > Musaceae > Musa > Musa acuminata. The sequence goes on from NW_008991514.1 coordinate 207,222, forward strand.
TCTCCAAAGATAGCTAGACAAGCCTGGAGTTTCAGCTCTAATTACTCATTTCAGAAGAATACAAAAAAGCAAGTTATTTAATACTTGGGTCTCTAATAAGGTTGGTTCCTTCCCTTTCACTTATCTTAGAGTTCCTATGTTCCTTGGATCCCCTAATAGAGCTCATTTCCAATACCGGATTGTTCATAAAACACTTGCTGGTAGATTGGTTTGAATCAAGCATGTGCTCTCAAGTGTTGTTCTCCACTCTGCTTTCATTTAAGATGGAGGTTGTTTTTGACACAAATCATATAAAGTGTGCTTATGGAGCTAGAGAAGAAAGAGGAACTTTTAGTGATTCCAAAGAGAAAGTGAACTGCACTTGATTAGCTGGGAGAAGGAATTGAAGGCTTTTGACCAATGCCTACTAGTCACTCTGTTCAGAAATTCCCTGATTTTATACACTCGACTCTTCATATCCTGTTTCGTATCAATGCATGGTTCTACTTTTCTCTGGGAAGGACAGGGACTCCAGATAGATGAGGAGCGTGGGGCTGGTGCCTAATATCAACTTCAAAGCACGATAAGAAGTGTGGATAGATAGAGAGAGAATTCTTAATGGGCAAAGCATGATAAGAAGTGTGGATAGAGATATTATAACTAATAGGCGCCCAGTGACCAAGTTGTTAATTGTTTCTAGCCGGGGGCGCAGTGACCAAGTTTGTTAATTGTTTCTAGCCTCCCGAATCAAAGACCTCATTCTATACCCTAGAATCTTTGTACCGGAGTCGAACTCGTCGATTGAGGAATAACAGAGATGCAGGCCTTGCTTGATCTTTATGAGTAGTGGTCCAAGTCGTCTAATTGAATCAAGGTGTGAATGAGTTGAGTATAATATAAAAGTTAGAGAATCATAGGTTAGGTCTTAAGGGAAAGTTTTGCAATATTCATGTTTTCCTCTGTGCTCGAAAGATTCCATAAAAGTGGGACCCGGCGCTCGAAGGATTGCTTTCAAGCCAACAACTCTAAAGATGGTGTTGCGGGAACGGAAAGTGGAGTTTCAAGTGAAGGCGACGCGGGAGGTTCTTGTTTGTGAATTGAAACACGTATAGAAAAATGAGTAACCAAACGCCATTACTTAAGGGTAAGGCGGGAAATACAGAATATAAGGTATATTAGCAACAGGGCAGGGCGTGTTGAAGCTAGGTGTCGTGGAGAATGACCAGTTCCTCTCCGTTCTAGGACCATAAGCAAGCGGTAGTGTTGACGACGAGCGGTTTTGTTCATCAAGTGTAGTTTGAGTTTGAAGAGCAGGTGAGGAAGCAGTTCTCAAGTAAGCTGCCAGACGTTCTTAAAGTGGAGTTCCTTCGAGTGAGTCTAGGTTCGGATGCTTGCTTTACTTGTTATAGCCTATGGTTCCCGCTCCTTGCTGTCACTCTGACTATCCCCTTGCTTTCGTTCTGTAACACCCATTGAGATCCTATAATAAAGAAATCAACTCGCGCTTCTAATACTATAAGAGTTGCTTGGCCTTTTTGATAGACATAAAAGGAATTATGAGCTCGACTAGGGGCATGAAATGGTGGATATCGAACCAACATAAGTGCTGTTATAGCTACATGAAAACGAATATCCTTATAGGTCAAGGAAGAATAGACTCACTATTTAGAATCTCAGAATTGAACTAACGCTAGCAGGATTGACTACCTATCCATAAGACCGAGCGAGTTGAGTAGGTGCACCAGGTAATCACATTCGACACTCGGAACAGGCCCTACGCCGATAGACTCCAATCCATAACCGGGAATCCATCCAACTCGAACACCTGAGTCCGAATTAGGGCATAGGAATCGGCATAAGGAACTACACAGAACTAAACCCAGCATTATCAGAATGGAATCCCATCATAGCATAGCAGGAATTTCACTTAGTGACCAAGGTACTGACTTGCCCAAAACTAGTCCACTTCGCCATTAGACAGGGATTGAACACCAATACTACAAAGACATAGCTCTAAACCCAGACTTATACTAGAAATGCCCGGAAGAGACCAAACCTTACTCGCTGCATTCCGGTTAGGCCGCCCCTATACTAGCTAGTCTTCTTTAACCGCATAGCTGTGATTCTGACTTGACTGCCTACCAGTATGACTTTATTATATCTCAATAAAAGAAACTTAATCAAACAAGGAAATAGGGCTTAAGAGTTCATCTCAGAAAAAAGGATTCACTCCGGCATACCTAATTGTATTAATGTATTTGCGGCTGGGCTGGTCAAGGGTTGATTAAGGAGTAATTTGTAATGAAAATATGCAGTTGTATGCAGTGAAGATATGCTATTATGCTTAAAACATCATAGTGAAAGATATGCTATTATGCTTAAAACATCATATTTTGGGGTAACTAACTAGATTCGAAAGTGGTTGGAGACTCTTATCACATTCTGAAGAAAAGCTATCTTCTGGAAAGAGAGAACTTTGGCCCTAATTAATATAGGATCTCTCTCTCTCTCTCTCTTTCTCTATCTTATTCACTTTCTCTCTAATGCAATGAAGCACTTGATTATTCCATGAAATCTATTCTTCCAATTCATTTGGTATCAGAGCCTACCCTTTGATTCTTGTTGAATGGGGCACACTCCATCCCCACTATGTTTGCATACACTCCTGCCCAATCAAGTTCCCATCTTTGAAAAGGGGAGAGCATTATGATTATTGGAGTAGTCAAATGCAAACCTTATTCATATCCCAAGACCTTTGGGATGTGGTGATTGAAGATTCGTATGAAGAACCACCTCAAGATCCAGAGGATGAAGAATAATGGACAGCAGCACAACAAAAACCAATACAAGGAGAAAATCCAGAGGGATGCAAGCAATTTCGATACATTCAACAAGGAGTGAGTAGAGGGTCCTCAAAAAACCACATAGGATATCTTGATAGAAGTGTTTCAAGGAAATAACCAAGGAATATTGAGAGAAGAGAGAAATATAAAGAAATAGATTTAGATAAGATAAGAGAGAAGTAGAATATATATAGAGAATCCAACTTTGGCAAAGAGATAAGTCTATTTCCGTTTAGATAAGAGAGAAGTAGAATATATATAGAGAATTGAGGATAGAATTGGACACCAGGGCAATGAAGGAAGGCCCGGAATACTATCTTACAAAAGTCATAGAAATAGTAAATAAGATTAGAAGTCTTGGAGATACCATTGAATACAAGAAGGTTGTTTCCCAAGTGATTAGAAGTATTATTAATAATATGATCATGTTGTAGCAGCAATAGACAAAGAATCCGTCTGTCTACTTAGTACTACAAATATATATGGAATTACAGAGTTCTATATGGAATTACAGAGTTCTCTTCAAGTTCATGAGGAAAGAATAAACCAATCCTCCATCCAATCTTCAATTATAGTGTCTACAATCCTCCAATCTCCAATTAGTTAGTAAACTCCCCTTTTTTAGGATAGGAGGTATCAAAACACTTTGGGAAGAAGATAAGAGCAAAGCGTTCTCTTGGTTTCCCATGTAACTCCTTGTTACAGCCACACATTTCTTTCGTTCGCCTATTTCGTTCTCTCGCTCTGCTCGCTGCGCAAGTAGGAGTGGCCTTGGGACTGCAACCCCGATTTCTCCCGATGAGAGAGATGAAGAAGAAGAAATATCCCTATCCCAGTACAGTGGAAGGAAGAATGCTTCGAGAGGTCTTTCCCTATAGCGCTCGCCACAACCAAGAACGTTGATAATTCGTCCGAGTTCGGCTAACAGGCTTGCACCTTACATATAATATCTTAACAGGTAGAAACCGTGTGTGTAGTATATAATATCTTAACAGGTGGAAACCGTGTAGTGGGAACCGAACTCAATAATAGGACGGACTACAAATACAAATATAAGTATACGAGCTTCTATTGTGATCACAGTGCCTAAATGATCTTATTGGGCTTCAACAAGTCAAATAATAAGTGATAGTTGACTCTATAATTCTATCTCAGGTCCTACTGGGAATCTCTTTTTCTCATCGGGTGAATAAGCTGGTCGGTAAAGCAGGAAGAACTACAGCTTCCCCTCAACAATTCCATCTTTTTCTCTCTATTACAAAAGAGAAAGAGCTTTTCCTGAGATCTTGGCTCTATATTTGGCCCCTGTTTTCTTCTTCAAGAAGCGGCAGCCATCTTTCATTTCCCCAGATGTGGACTGTGATAATGGGAATGGATTTGTGATTGACACGGGAGCAGCTCTAAGCGTTGCAGGCGGTTCGGTGATTGGCTTGTCAGGTAATCTCTACAGCGTAGGTTGAGTCTCAAGGAACAGTCTACAGATAAGATTAAGAGAAATAAGGGTCTATTGTACAGAAGTAGGTAATTAGAGAATCTTAGTCTCAAGCAGGGTGCTCTGATATGAGTTTAGTTTGGAAAGGGAAGCAATACAGTTGACTATCTCCTCCATCATGTGCAAGATATATTCTGAAATTCCATGTTTACTTCTCATAGGCCTACTTCTAGTTCATGCACGTATCAAGTCTCGTCTCAAGTGGAGTCGCCTGGTGAGTATATCCAAAGTGATTACGGTGTCTCTGTCCTAACTTCTAGTGTGGGGTTCGGTTCGTAAGGCAGAATAGAGTTAGCAGTAAGCAGTGTTGTTTACGTCTTTCTTTCTATACTATATTATGCTAGGTGGATTCAATGCAATAAGCGAGTGTCTAGTGAGGTTACTAATGGACCATAATAGGTTCACTCCATGAAACAAGAAGAATCCGAATGCAGAATCCATTCAGTACGCGTGACTTCACACTGCACTGGCCAACTCTCTTGGACTTATTGTAATGGCGGTTAATGCTTGACAAAGCAGAGGTTTCTTTTGAGGTTTAGAGTAAACAAGCAAGGGTAGCTAATTTCAATGTCACTCTTAAGTCAGAAAAAGCAACGGAACAAGCAAGGGAAAAAGAATAAGCCAATAAAGAAGCAACGGCGCTATTTTCTTAAAACAAGCCCCGAGAGTAAGCTTAAGCTCCGTTTTGTTCATCTCCTAAATCAGAGAGAGGCCGGGTACACCGCACTCGATTCCATTCTTAAAGCAGCGGAACAATACTAAGTGCTTAGGTAAAGAACAATACTAAGTGCTTAGGTAAAGTCTGTTCCTGTCTTTCCGTGTTAGGAGTGAGTTGTGCTTTAGGGAGTTTGTAGAAACTTATCTAACAGTGCTTGCTGTGCCTTAATTCTATTCTTTTGCGCTGTTCCTAAGGTGCACTCAATGATATTCTCTTCTTCTGTGAGTAGAATCTCCTCCATATTATAGTGCTTATTCGCAAGGAAGGGGTAGTTCGAAAGCAAGCAAGGGTAGAGTTCCAGTCCAGAGATGCGCTTTTGTGTTAACGCCATGAATTACTATAAGGAAGGATAAGGGATAAGGCCGGGGTTCCTCTATTCTAACAAAAAGGAAGCATTGGTGATTGGGTGCGTTAGCGAGTTGAGTCCGGGGTGCTGGGACAAGTAGCGTCGAAAAGCAACATTTGATTCTTTGGGTTGCGCTGTAGTGAGTGGTGCGAACAACTTATTTGAGTTTCGAGTTAGGTTACCACGGAGTAGGCATACTAATCTCATGACTTAATAGTCTTTTAACTGTGTCTAATGAATTAATAGTCTTTTAACTGTGTCTAATGAATTAATAGTCTTTGGCCGATATGAAACAAGTAAACGAGCAAGAGCGAAAACACACTTTAGGCAGTGGTGAGATTACCTTCAGACAGAAGTGGTGCACTCTCTCTTCCATAAGTGAAAGAACTCAAGCTACCCATATTGACACTAAGACCCATAACGCGCGCAAGGGAACAAGAGGTAATTGTCACTTAGAATAGGCGCTTTAAAGTCAAGGCAAGGCAAGGGAACTTTACTTGTGCGTTAGCTTACTTTCTGGGTTGTGTGGTAATCTTATATTCTTTCTGGTTTTGAAGCGAAGGAGGGAGTTTACTGGTTTCTATCATATGCGCTATCTAGATGAAATGAGACAAGCAACAGAACAAGAAGACTACATGTTTGCCCAATAAGCTAGGGCGCTAAGAACAAACGCAGTGAGAGTAAGCTGTTAGGTTCCTTACTTAGTTGTCAGTGAGATGATTGAATAAACAAGCAAGTCTACGAGTTCCAGAAGCCAAAGTCAGTGTGTAAGAGCTCCCGTTGTTTGTTTGTTCCGTTGCAGAAGCCCTTATTTCCCTTTATCACTCATATCATCTCATATCCCCGGAAAGTCAAAGAATAGAGATAGGATAGGCACAGTTCAGTTGCTTATAGAAGATTGGCACCCATCCATTATAGAAATAAGGAATAACACTGCTGACTGCAATGAACGAACAGAGAGAGTACTTTATAGCTTTACTAATATATCCATTAGCAAGTTCTTTTACACTCCCCCAAACAATAAGACTCACGTTAGCGCCCTGAACCTTTGCTTTGCTTTCCTTTCCGAACCCTAGTATACTAGACAAGAGTACTAATTTCTTATTGCCGTAGCTTAAACTCACTTAAGCACTAGCGCATTGGTATTTCTATCATCAATTCTACTTTACTGGATTTGAATACTTTCTTTCACAGCTTCTTTATAGGTGGTTACTACTTTCTACTTGATACGAGACTTTAGACTTCTACAGCATTAACAACTAAGTAGGCAGAGTTGGGCCGGTTAGACTTACCTTCTCACTATATAGAATTGAACCTCTCTGGTATATGATATAATCTTGTAATCTGGAACCTAACAGCTTGTTCGAGCTCGCAACGTCTTGCACAACACCACTAACGCCCAACGGCCGAGCTCACGTAAGCGCTACTTTACTACAAAGCTTGTTCATTGCTAAAAAAACCTTATTGTGACCTTGCTTCTTCCTTTCATAAAATCTATCTCTTGCATATAACTGATATGAATGATTTTAGTGCGCATAGCATATAAGTGATTCATTTTTATTGCAGCGCCCATAAGAGAGAGGAATAGAAATACACCTGACCTTAACTCTATGCTTTCATTTGCTTACTGAAACTCTATAATCGAGTAACAACACTGCTGACATATTCCAAAAATCACTCATATTGGGTCGGGGCACAGTTCCATAAGAAAATACGATAACAGTGTTGAGCTGTTTCAAATACTATACTGAAGGAATATGGTTGGTTAGCGCTTTCTTTTCTTGGTCTTCTATCTGAAGGGTCTTCCATCTGTATAGAAGCTGTTGATGCAATAATGGGTGTTGTACGCCCTTGACTCTATCCCTAACCATTGAGAGTGAGGCACCTTCTCCATACTATACTGTTACTTGCCCTAACCATTGAGTTTAGGCATCTTCTCCATACTATACTGTTACTTGCCCTAACTATTGAATATTGGCACCTTATAGAAACTATACTGGAACTTGGCGCCTACACTCGAACTGGAAATCAATCTACTTCACTACTTACCGCTTCAGAAGGGTATTCTCCACTACTACTAAGGTAAAGGCAATCAGTCCAATCACCTTTAGCGTCGCCAACACCAAGATACCGCACTGCCTCTGATCCAACTTCCATACCTTATACAGATATAGCTTGTTCTTTTGCTCGGATAAGAGTTAGTTGTTTCTGCGAGAGAGGAGAGGTCCAGTCCAAGTTGTCAATCAATTGAAAAGCCCTAAGTTGTCCCCCCAAGCATTTAAGGTGGTTATTCCAGTTTGTTTTTGGCAATCAGATCTTCATGACTAAATGATTTTCCTGGTTAACTCGGCGCTAGGCTAGATGAAATTCCATATTATTGGTAAGGGATCAACCAAGAGCTGGATATGGAGTTTGATAAAGTAAGTCAGCATAAGCAAGAGTAGGAGTAGTTAAAGAAGATGTTTCTCATGGTCTTGGTCATAAGCGGGAGTAGGTTCATAAAGTGTAGTTCCAGTTGCAAGATCAATCAGGTGAGGAATCCGTTCAAGTTCTAGGATCGGAGGCAGGTCCTACCCTTAAGTAATTGGTGGAATCTACTCCACTAAGAAGAAAAAGACGCTAAAGGATCCGCAGGAGCAGGATGAGGCCCAGTATCAAGTCTAGACTTAATGGCATAAGAACTTAGAAGCGGTTTTTCGAGTTTTGTATTTGTTATTACTGCTGATGTCTTCGCATACTATACCTTATTAATAAGAAATTGAATCACTGTTAACATTAATAAGCAATTGACATACCTCTAAGCCTACTGCTCCTTGGTTTGATTCTATCTTTTCTTGCTTCTACGCCTTATTTCATTAAGTTAATTAACTGCCTTATTCCATTCACTTTATTAACCTTAAATGAATTCTCCTGTTCGCATATATTAATGATTCCCATTCACAATAGATGCCTACCCGGTCCACCAGCACCTTACTACTGGTCTGTGACTCCTGGGCTTATTTCTGTATTTGCTTATTACGTGCTTGGTGCTGTCCTTCTTTTATTCCCGGGTTTCTATTCTCATAGTAGTTGCAGTTGACTTAGAAAGGGATCTTTACCCATTAATTGATTTCTTGAAACTCAAACATAGGTATCGGATCGGCAGTCCAAGAATCAAAGTCCGTAGTTCGAGCCTTGTTAGCGGCTAGATCAATTCACACTTATGAATCAAATCCCTAGTTGTCGACTTGGGTGCTAAGAAAGGAAACACACTATACTCTACTCGGAGAATAAGGATTTGGAGAGGAAAGTAAAGTACTAATTTCATGGAATGGAATGGAACTAGCAAATCAAAGAATCGAATTTCTGATTTCAAATGTATGTACAATACAAGAAGACTAAACTCCCTTGACTTAATATAAGGGCAAGTTGATTTCCCTACCTGAGTTACTGAGCAAGAGGCGAGGTCAAGTACTGGCAAGGAAGCGAGGTGTAACAAAAGAAGTATAGTTTCGTTCGGATAGCCCTGTTTATAAGGTATGCAGTGCTAGGAAAGAAGCCCAGAGCGGAGCGAGTCTTCAAGGGAGATAAGAAGTATTTGTTGACTTAGCTATATCATAATAAGGATCATCGGCTGGGGGTGGATCAGGCGAGGAAGCTGGAAGTTTCGTTTAGTTCGGGTTACTTTCTTTTATGTAGTAAGTAGGGTGAGTTGGTTCTTAAAGCTGAGTTCGCTAGTCTTGTCAGGGAATCTATACAGCGGATGTTTACTCGGATGCTCTACCTATTACAGCTGACTCTATTACCCCACGTAGCAGAGCAGTAAGCGCGGAAGATAGTATTGGCTTTGAAGCGGTAAGTTGAGTTTCGTCATGATTTCACTTCGGATCAAAACTAAGTCAATAAATAAGTAGGTTATTATGTTGTTTGGTTCATAAATCTAAGTGTAGTTCGCCGTAGTAGCTCGTATATCGTTGAGTATACGTTAGGGAATCAAAGGCTAAAGTCAGTACAGCAACCGTTAAGTCGACAAGTTCAGAAGCTAGTGAAAGAGTCAGTTTCAATAAAATCCGCAGTTGGGTATCCAAGGTATCCAAAGTTTCCAGTTTCAAGTCGAGTTCCTTTTCTTTCTCCTAGCAACGTTGAAACCTGTTCTTTACTGATCTGTAGGGCTACGTTTGTTAAGACAGTGGAGTTCTTAGTTAAGCTAGTTTAGTATATAAGGGGTCAAGGGTAATAATCAATCTCAAGAGGAAGGGTGCGGTTTTACAAGTGACTATACCTTACAAGTGACTATACCTAGTGCTCAATAAAAGAGTCAAGATTAACTGAAGTAGTGTTCGAGACCCTGCTTGCCGTGGAGAATATCCAGTTTGAGTTGACAGAAACAGTCCTTGCATAAGCTTCTGCTACTACCACATAAAGGTTAATCCAAGCACTACTATACTAGGTCAAGTCAAGTCGGATGCAAAGATTGGTTCAGTTGGTTTTATTTACAGATAATCTTTACTAATGGGAGTGGAGAGGACTAGTTTTAGGTGAAGGAGTT